>JABUQX010127790.1:22500-30849 GCA_015478945.1 Trachelipus rathkii | reverse complement strand
AACAGCTGGAAAAAGTGTCTGAGTTTAAATATTTAAGATAAATGTTGGATGAAAAGGGAATGGATGATGCAGAGTGCAGTAGGAAAGTTGTGAATGGCAGGAAGGTGGTGGTGCAATTAAATCGTTAGTGGATGTAAAGGGACTAAGTCTTGAGTGCGCTAGTCTTTTACATGATGAGTGTATGTTACCTGCATCACTAATGTATAGTAGTGAGACTATGGTCTGGAATAAGAGGTTTTGATTTAAAGTACAGTGTGTTCAGATGGACAATCTTAGTGGTGTATTAGATGTGAGAAGAATTGATAAAATTGGGAAAGAACGTATTAGAGTTGTGTGGTGTGAAGAAAGGGGTAAATGAGAGAATAAATGAAAGTACGTTGAAATGGTTTGGTCATGTGGAAAGGTTGGAAGGTAGTCGGTTGGTTAAACGGATGTATAGTGGTGAGTGTGGTGGGAATCGACCGGCTGGGAGACCGAAGAAAAGTGGATTGAGTCAGTAAAGGAATGACTGGAGGAGAGAAATGTGAGTTTGGCAGAGGCAAGAAGAAATGTGCATAATAGGAGTGAATGGCGGGGTTTGTGAGGGGTATGGTTGTAGCTCACCTGGGCCAAGGGATGAACCCCACATTGACGAGATGCCATAGTGAGGGTCCGTCGCGGTCCCATGAAGCTCTAGGGTGGATTTGCTGACTGCGACGAGTTCTCACAAAAAGGTATAAAGGGGCGGTAAGGTTGGGCTTTCTTTTCGACTTGCTTCATATTCTTCTACTACTTTTCTGCTTCCGGTGCATGTTAGGCACCTTACCCCCAGTCTTGGGGAGAGAAGGTTGATGATGATGATGATGATGATGGATATATATATATATATATATATATATATATATATATATATATATATATATATATATATATATATATATATATATATATATATATATATTAAATAGATATGTTTAAAACTAAATTTATGTAAATTTTCCTAAAGTACTTTGTACTTTGTACTTTGTAATTTGTACTTTATGAGCATTTGTAATTTGTACTTGACAAATGTACTTGAACCAAGCCTGATATATATATATATATATATATATATATATATATATATATATATATATATATATATATATATATATATATATATATATATATATATATATATATATATATGTCAATATATATATATATATAATTTTTATTATATTAAGAGTTTCTCAACTCACAAATTCATTCTATTAAAAAGTTTTCTTTTAATACAAAGAAATTGATTTTAAGGGTATATTTTACATTTCCCTCATTTTCTCAAAGTTATTTAAAAAGATTTAAAATTTGTGACTAACCACATGACTTCGAATAACAAAATTGCTTCCGTAACTGCAATCAGGGGCGTAACTAACGGCCCCCGCAGACCCTGCGGTGCGGGGGCCCACGCAGGTAAAGGGGGCCCATAATTGCGAAAATGCAAAACGAAATAATAAATGAAATATGAAAAATACATAATTTACACACACACGCTATCAACACAACATATATATATATATATATATATATATATATATATATATATATAGCATATATATATATATATATATATATATATATATATATATATATAGAGAGAGAGTATATATATATATATATATATATATATATATATATATATATATATATATATATATATATATATATATATAATCAAAAGAAAATTTTTAAAAAATTTCCAAAAAATTTTTTTTTGAAATTTGTTCTAAGAACAAATCAAAAACTATTGCATATACAAAGAAATTATCTAAGAAAATGTGACTTTTCCGCCAACTACATATGCTCTGAAAATTTCATCCACTTCGCCCGAACAGGAAAAAAAAGTATCGCAATTTTTCATTTCAAAATAGAAAAAAGTGGATTGGAAATTGACAACGCTAAGAATAAAACTCAAAAAATCGAAAACTTTTGACTATTGTAGGTAATGCACCTATATATGCATATTTCAAGTTTGAAGTCATTTCGAAAAAATTTTGGAAGTTGATACGAAAAATGTCAAAAACATGTTTTGAAAATTTAAAATTCTGAAACAATGACTACAGTCACAGGAAAACACCTGAAACAACGTTTTAGAGGGCAAAAATCATAGTTTGGTGTTTATATGGTTAAATGGCTGAAAATTCCGATTTTTATGTCCATTTTTTGGGGAAAATTGGGGCGCGCCCTTAAGAAGTAGTTGCACCTCCCTTGAAGAAAAAATTGTGGGTTTTTATAACATAACAGAGAACTGTGCCGAAAACTTTGAAAAAACAAATAATTAAGGTATTAGATAACAAAACCATTAAATTAGAAAAATGCAGAGGTCAAGGCTATGATGGAGGAGCAAATATGCGAGGGAAATATTCAGGACTTCTGGCTCGTATATAGAAAATTGTTCCAAATGCAGAATACATTTATTGTGCAGCTCATAATTTAAATTTAATTCTTAATGATTCTGTAAAAGATATAATGGCTCTTCAAAAATTTTATGACAAACTGGAAAAAGTATATGTGTATTTCAGTTCTAGTACAGCTCCGTGGCAAGGAATTAACAGCTGTTCAACAAATAACGAATGCATCACAAAAACACTAAAAAATTGTGTCCAACTAGGTGGTCATCCAAGTATGATTCCTTACTAGCAATAAAAAACAATTTCAAAAGTATTTCGCAGTTCTTATCTCAAGTGATATTTATGAGTAAGAAGCAGTTAGAAAATTTTGAGTTTATTCTCTGTCTTGTGTTTCAAAGTAAAGTATTGGAAATCAATGTTGTCTTTCAAAGTAAAGTATTGGAAAGCATCAATGTTGTCTCAAAAATGTTGCAAAGTCCAAATACAGATCTTCAGAAAGCAACTTACCTATTGGGACAAGCAAAATCAAACTTATGTGAGCTAAGACACAAATTTGAAGTTAGCACATCATTGGAACATTGAAGTAAAAATTACTTCCAGACGTCAAATACAGATTAAAAAGTTTTTTGATGGGCTTTTATCTTATGAAAGAATTGAAGACCCATTGAAAGCCTTTAGAATAAGGGTTTTCAATAATTCTCTTGATATATTAAATGAACAGATAACTACTCGTTTCATTAGCATGAACAATCTTAATGAGTTTTTTCATTTCTTGCTCCTGCAGCAATAGCAGAGCTACGAAATGAAAAAGTTGCAAGAAAGGCTACAAAACTGGTAGAAAAATACGATTTAGGTTTATCTTTCGGTTTATGAACAATTAATCACCTTCAAAGCATTAATGACTACAGAAGGGAAAATGAAAAATATGGTAATTATTAAAGATTTAGCAAACTTTTTATTCGTAAAAAACAGCTGCTTAGCAAGTAGCTTACCAGACTTGTGTGCAGCAGTTCAGTTGTTTTTGACGTTACCAGTAACTATCTGCAACAGTTGAAAGGTTGCCAAAGCCTGCTAATAAAACTTTTTAAGGAACAATATGACACAAACAAGGATAAGTGCATTGGCTTTATTAAGCATTGAAAATAAACGAATTTTGGTAAGTTAACATTCTTATTCTATAATTTAGAATGTAAAAAGATGTTTTTGAGAATTTGATTAAATTTTTGTACAAAAAAAGTGAAAAGTCTTTAATGCATGTTTTTTCCCTTTTAAAGAACATTTTAACTCATTTTTACATACTCTTTTCAAAAATGTCATTACTTTTTTATGCAAATATCTAATTTCTTCAATAAAAAGGAGTGCTAATCTGATAAATATAAGCCATATATATATATATATATATATATATATATATATATATATACACACATATATATATATAAATATAAAATATATATATATATATATATATATATATATATATATATATATATATATATATATATATATATATATATATATATATATATATATATATATATATATATATATATATATATGGTCCAAAGGGGCCCCCATTTCCACTTTGGCGGGGGGGCCCTATGACTCTTAGTTACGCCACTGACTGCAATGGTACAAGTGGTGAGGAGGCACCAAGATCCAAACACGTAAAAGTTCTCTCGTCTCCTCTTTACTTGCTATTTATGAACAATGGCAATTACATTAAAATTTATACGCACATCTTATAATCCAAATTAGATTTGAAACTAACTTTGAGATAAAATTTTTGGAGAACAATAAACGACACAATATCCTTTGCTATTTGTTGCTAACCATTCAGAGGACAGAGTGAGTGACTCAAAGTTTTTTAAAGCAACGTTTCGATCCCTCATAAACGGATCCTTGGAAGAAACAAACTTCCTTGTATTTTCCCCTCCTGAAATAGGGCAATGGCAGACATTTTTTTGAGAGAGAGAGAGAGAGAGAGAGAGAGAGAGAGAGAGAGAGAGAGAGAGAGAGAGAGAGAGAGAGAGAGAGAGAGAGAGAGAGAGAGAGAGATGAAATATATATATATATATATATATATATATATATATATATATATATATATATATATATATATATATATATAAAAATATATATATATAGTAAGAGTTATATATATATATATATATATATATATTATATATTATAAAGTATATATATATATATGTATGTATGTATGTATGTATGTATGTATGTATGTATGTATGTATGTATGTATGTAAAATTATGTATGTGTGTATGTATGTATGTATGTAATATACATATAGTATATATATAAGTATATATATATAAATATATATATATATATATTTTTATATATAAATATATATATATATAGTATATATATATATATATATATATATATATATATATATATATATATCTTCTCACCCTGACCACCCCATCATGGGAGGGGCCATCCCGCGTCCAGGTACCCTACCGACGCCACCAGGCTCCTCCAGAGATCCTCCAGGGATGAAATGTTTCATGTTTTTCTGTGTTGAGAGTTAGTTAATCAGGAGAGAAAGAAGTGGGATGCGTCCTTCGGAACCTTGTTACAATTTGACAGATGTTTGTGGTGGTTTGGTTTAGGTTGAATCTGTGTTTGTAATATTGTAAGTTAGGGTGGTGACCAGGGTTGTGGAGTCGGTTCAAAAATTTTCCGACTCCGACTCCACCCTCTTCAAAATTACCGACTCCAACTCCAACTCCGACTCCGACCTCTTGAAAATTACCTACTCCGACTCCGACTCCGACTCCACCCTTTTGAAAATTACCGACTTCAACTCCGACTCCGAATGCGACTGCGACTCCGACTCCACCCTCTTCAAAATTACCGACTCCGACTCCACCCTTTTCAAAATTGCCGACTCCGACTCCGACTCCACTCTCTTCAAAACTACCGACTCCCCGACTCCGCGACTCCGACTCCGACTCCACAACCCTGGTGGTGACCGTCTCTTTGCTTGGCCAAGGATGACTGACAGGTTCTTGGTATCGAGTTGAATTCTGGTGCTATTTCTGGTGGTTGTTTGCTTAAATGCTGTTTGGTGGTCTGCGTCTTAGGTAGTTTTCTGTTATTGTCGTGTGGATTTGTTTGGTGTGCTGTGTTGTTTGGTGAAGGTGGAATGTTGTTCAGAATTAGTTTGTAAAACAGAGCTGGTGAAGAAGGAGGTTGAATGAGTCTGTGGTGGGTGGGGTTAGAGAATGCAATGTGGCATGGGTGTTGGGGTGTTTGGGTTTTGGGAAAGAATTGTGTGCCTGTCATGTCCAGGTGTGTGTCTATGGGTAGAATTTTGGTTTCTTCGTGTAGGTGTTGTTGTGGTGCTGTTGATGAGCATCTTGTGTCGTCTATAGTGTTTTTTATGTTGGTTTTAGTCAGCAGTGGGTGCCAAGTTGAAGAAGAGTAGTTTAGAGTCGGGCGAATGTTTTGTTTATATATAGTGGTGGATGTTGGTTTATTGTTTATGAGGTTTGTGCCAGCGATGGTTCTTAATATGTTCAGTTTCTTGTTTGCAGGTGAAATTATGCTGTATGTGTGTTTTGTGAGGATGAGATGCGTGTCATGTGTTACTCCGAGGATTTTGGGAGTTTTGTTAAAGGGTATAGCAATATTGTTTAGGTATACCTGGGGGTGTGTGGCGCCAAGTTGGCGGTCGGTGGTGATTAATGTAATTGAAGATTTGTTTGGTGAGGAGGACATTCTATTTTCTGTTAGCCATGTTTGAAGTTGGTTGATGTATTGTTGTGTCAGATTTGTGGCCGTGTATAGGTTCTGGTGTGTAGTGGCTATAGTGATGTCATCTGCGTAGGTTGTTATGATTGTGTGATCTGTTTGTGGTTGTGGGAGATCGGCCGTAAATAGGTTGAATAGTGTGGGGATAGTATTGCGCCTTGGGGTACTCCATTTTTGATGTTTACTATTCTAGATTTTGTATTGTTTGCTTGTATTTGTGCTGTTCGTCATGATAGGAAACTGGAAATCCATTTCTTTAGGTTAGTGGGGATGTTAGATTTTGTTATTTTGTATGTTTAGGTACTGTATCGAGTTCTTTGTTGATGTCGATTGCTATGATTATTGTTTTATGAGTTAATTTTCAGTTCAGGCCGTTGATTGTTGGTTGTATAATGTTTATGAGTGCGGTTGTATTTGAGTGGTTTTGTTTGAAACCGTGTTGGAATTTGTTTGATGATGTGTGGAGTTATTTTGTTTAGTGATGGTGCGTGGAGTTATTTTGTTTAGTGATGATGTGTGGAGTTATTTTGTTTAGTATAGTTTTTTTATAGTAGTTTGCATAGTGTTGATAAATAGAGAGATGGGGCGATATGATGAAGGGTCAAAGGAGTCTTTTCCTGGTTTTAGTTTGGGTATAATGATAGCTTTTTTCCAGATAGCGGGAGTGAAGTTTAGGATGATGGAGCTATTATATATTTGTGATAATTGAGTTAAAGCTGTGTTCCCTAGGTGTTTGAGGTGTTTGTTTGAGATATTGTCTGGGCCAGTTGAAGGTGAGTTTTTTGGTGTCTTTGTTATGTTTTCTAGGTCAGTTGTGGTTATTTCTATTGTTGGGTCGTGGTTGAGTTTTATTTTCTTGAGGGCTTTGATGATTTTCCTGTTTTGAGGGTGTGTGGGGTTTTGACTCTGCTTTGCGAAGTGAGTTGTGAGAATGTTTGCGTGTTGTTTTTTAGATTGAGGGTTTTGTGTGTTTGGGTTTTTGATGAATTCGTGAGTGTGTGCTTGTTGAGTTTTTCAGTGTATTTATTGTTTTTCACATTCTGGTGTTATTCATGTGTTGGATGTTCTTGGTGGGGAAGGTTTGGAAGTTGTTTGAAGGATGTATGTTTGTTAAATTTATGATTTGGGTGTTTAGGGCGTTAATCTGTGTTGTCGTTTGGAGTAATGTGGGTATTATTTTTCTGAGCGGGTTGCGTTGTTTAATTAGTTGTTCTATTTCAGGTGGTAGGGTTGTATTGTATTTTTTTATGTATCCTCTGTGGAAGGATTTGTTAGCTGCTTTTTGAATTAGAGAAGTGAAATTTTTTATGTCTTTGTTGAGTGTTGATGTGTTTGTGATATTTAGGGGATGTATATTGTTTTCTATATGGTTGGTGAATTGTGTCCAGTCTGCATTTTTGTAGCTTTTGAATGTTTTTCTGAGTAGGTAGCTTGGTTTGTTGACATTTTGGTATTTTATAATGATGGGTAGGTGGTCGGAGTTTAGATAGGTTTGTGTTGGCCCGTGGAGTTTTGTGTGTAAATTTGGTGAACATAGTGTTATGCCTGGTGACGTGCATTTTTGGTTGAGTTGAGATGGGTTTCTAGTGTGACTGTTTGTGTTGTTTAAGATGTTATGGTTTTTCAAGATTGGCTATGATGTGGGTTCCTCTTTGGCTTGCTTCTTGGGCGTTGTACTATGTAGGGTGGTGAGAGTTGAAGTCGCCTCTCATTATGAGGAGGGAGATTTCAGAGAGGTTTGGTTTGTATTTTCTGGGGTATTGTTGTAAGGTGTGGTGGGAAATGTGGAGGTTTATTAGATTGTGTAGTTTTTTGTTTATCATTATTGTGAAGGACTGTATTTTTGTGGTACTGTCGTTTAATGCTGTTGTAGTTTGTAACATGGTGCTTGTGCATGATGATGAGTTGTGTATAAGGGTTTTTTGTGTATGGATTTTCATAAAGAAGTTCAATTTCTAACACTTTGCTAAATTTAATTTATTTCCAGAACAACCAATTTATAAACGTGTCAACAAGTTCTTAGATGGCCTTTTTTCGTCCCAGACAGGAAGCTGCGAATCCACCAGTAAAAAAAAGTTTATTTAAAGGTCCTTTACTTTGGACCCAATACTTCAAAACTCGTTAAAAGCCTTCAGTTATCAGTTATTAAAAATTTTTCATGTTATAAATTTATTTTTATACCAGTTAATGATTTTAAAA
>JABUQX010127790.1:0-17500 GCA_015478945.1 Trachelipus rathkii | reverse complement strand
ATTAAATTAGGGAAAGTTGAATTATAAAGAATCAAAGCTTGTATGTAATTTTCAAAACAAGTCATATTAAGAGCTAAAACGAATTATGAAGTTTCCCACCTTCTAATAGTCTAGTAATGGCGAACATATAATCTTAATTATCACGATATTGATGTTAAGATCAGTTTTACGCGAAATATGTTGAGTTTTTTGCGATATATATATATATATATATATATATATATATATATACATGTATATATATATATATATATATATATATATATATATATATATATATATATATATATATATATAGGTATATTATATATATATATATATATATATATATATATATATATATATATATATATATATATATATATATATATATATATATATATATATATATATATATATATATATATATATATATATATATATATATATATATATATATATATAGAGAGAGAGAGAGAGAGAGAGAGAGAGAGAGAGAGAGAGAGAGATAGAGAGAGCATTACATTGGATCCCAATTTCTAAGGACTCGTTTCTTTCTCTCTCCACTGAATGTTTGTCCAACGATTACATTCAAATTAGTGTTGTGCTTATGTGCTCAATGACGTTGTCTTTTCTCTTGTCACTAATTTAGATTCTTCTGAATTTTCCACCCAATAGTTTCGGATCTCTTACCAATCTATGATTAAATTTTCTTTTGCATAACATTTATTTCGTAAATCCTACTAACTCTAATAACTTTCCTATATTTTCTAACTATCTAAGCTCATACATAGAAGACATTCTCCTTCATTCTCTGAAATTATCAGTGGAAGATTTCAGTGTTGACCACACCGAAGGCTTTTTCTATTTCTCGAGATACAGCTGGTAAACTCACTCATCTACAGTGTCTTTGTTAATAAAAGTCTTGAGCAGTATTTGTAGCTTCATACTCGTTGTACTGCTGATCATATCAAATAAAAACACAAATGTCGATGACAAACTTTTCTCATCATCCATACAGTCGCCTTATGCTATTAACGTTTTTCTATTTCTTGGTTCTCTCAATTATCTCCCAATCTCTATATCCTGCTTCATCTTTTTAAGTTTCTGAAGTAATGGCTCCGGCTCTTCCTCTCAATGAGGAGACATTTTCAGCATTTTATTGTTGCTGCAAACTGATCAAACTTGCGATCGTACTTTTGAAAGTTCCCATGGAGTGATTGTACGCAGAGTGTATAAGTGGGTCAATATTCCTGACATTGAAAAGAACATTCCTTTATGTTTTTCTTCAACTAAACTCATAACGTTAGTTTACGCTTACTATTTTTATATTATTTACCACAGGGACTCTGCCTTCAAGAATTATTCTCATCTTCAGACTTCGGTAGCTCATCCTACTTATATTTCATCTGCGATATGTTTTAAGATCTATTACCCTATGTCAAAAATTTTTCTCCTTTGAATATGCTATAATAATTTATTTCTTGGTTCCTTTTCTTCCAACTCTTTCTGGCACTGCCAAAAGAATATTGATTCTAACCTTGCTTATCCTCTTTTCCCCCTTTTAAATTCTTATGAAGGCCCCATTGTTTTCATACCTTTGTTAAAGATGAAATCTTAGCTCAAACTTTTTTTCCACTAACTCTTTTTTCCTTCTCCATCTCCACCCAACTCATTTATGTCGAATATTGTACTTTCTTCAAAAAACATGATTCCTTCTCTCTATGATTTCAATATTAAGAAGACGTGCGGTTTCAACTGCGTTCCTCTTACGATATTTATTCAAAATTTGCGCTTCAAAGCTACTGTCCTGACTTAGTAAACTATTTCTTTTCTTTCCTTTACTCATAAAAAGGAGAACATCTTTCAAACTTTCAATTATTGTATTCTCTAGCTTCTGTTTTTTTCAAAGTTTCAAATCAGCATGGTTTTCGTAAGGAGCTCTTGTTCCTCTACCCGTCAATATTTTAGCGATTCCTTTGCTGTGACGTGTCGCAGAACATATCGAAAACTCTAAACAGGGTCTGGCAAATAGTTTTAATTTCTAAACTTACATCTTCGGTATTCAACATTCTCTCTATTACCGGTATTTATTTTTTCATTTCCGGTTTCTCCATTGCAGTTTTTTTATACAGCATGTTCACCCTTTTAACCTAGCATGATGAAGTTCCTGAGGATTTTGTTTTGTTTCCTACATTCTATTTACTGTTCAAGGATGCTCTCCTGTCCGTTACTTAATCGTCTATTTGCTGTTATGTTGATGACAAACCCTTATCATTTTGGAAAGTACTTTAATCAGCGGATATAACTGACGCTAGGGGGGTGGTTTTACAGCAAATGACCTCTGAGCGTTTTAGTTATCTAAATATGGGTGGGGGTGGGAGGGAAAGGAGATATTGTAGTTTTCAATGCTTCGAAAATTATATCAATTCATCTATTTACTCGAAAAATCTTCTAAACTATTACATTTTCTTTTTTAAAGAATTTATTAATGTTTCAAGACATGCAGCATTAATAATTTTTATAATATAGATAAATAGAGTAATGCAACACAGAAGACTGAGGAAGACCTGAAAGGGCCTGTTATCAATATGTTATGTACAATATTCCGAAGAAACCCTTTATCCTTGTACTGGTCTTTCCAAATGAAATGGGTTAATCCCTCCACCGCCACCGTATCCAAAGCAATGCAAACAACTTTAACCTTCTTTGTCCCTAATGGTTGAAGTTTTTTCTTGGTCTTTCTTGGTAGTATCAAGTATGATCTTTCACTAATCATACTTCCAAAATATAGATATTAATGTGTCATCTGAACTTCTCCATAATACTCTAAATGAAGACTCTATACACTATGGAATACGTGTCACATATTAGATGCGATTTAAAACAAGCAGCTTCTTTTGAGATGGTATTCCCCATGGATTCCTGTCTCATCTCTCATGTCTCATCTCTCATTGATTTTCTTCACTAACTTTCTCACCCCAAATTAATTTGCTTAAATCTCGTATGACTCAAATTTCGACACGTGATCAGCCCTCTTCTACCCAACTTTCTGACAACAGACTTGCCAGTTATAGCCATTCCTTCTTTAACTTGCACACTTTCAACCGCCTTGCTTCAGTGTACCTCGGCATTTTTCACTATTCTGGTGGGTTTCGTTTTCCGTCAAAGTCGATATATATATATATATATATATATATATATATATATATAATATATATTATATATATATATATATATATATATATATATATATATATATATATATATATATATATATATATATATATATATAAAGTTGTGGAAGCGATAAAGGAAGGTTTTGTAGCACTGTAGGCTCTAAATGATACCAAATATCCTGAATCGCTTCCTGAAGCTTTTGTATTGTGGAAATATCATGGTCGTGAAACCTACGCTTCATGATGCTCCAAATGTTCTCTATCTGGTTTAAGTCAGGTGACTGACCTGGCCAATCACGAATGTAGTCTACAGCCGCAAAATCAAACCTTTCTTTGATTAATTTGGCTGTGTGCAGGTGCACCATCCTGTTGAAATGTGGCTGCCTGACATTGCTCAAAACAGTCTTCAAGATGCTCACTGATAAGCTATAAAAACCGATCTTTATTTATAGTAACGTTCTTTGGAAGAAAAATAAGCTTGCTTACACCGTAATACGTAAAACAACCCCAAACACTTAATGATTCTGGCCACTTGACACTTTTGGGTGTACCGGGGATAATAGGGATCACTACTTGGGCGGCGATACACTTTGCTGTTAGCCTGTTACGTTTTCACATCACCTGAAAAGTGGCCTCATCAGACCACAGCACAGTTTTCCATTTATTTATATCCCATTGAAGATATTTCTTACAAAAAGCAAGCCTAGCCTTTTTTTGCTTGACATTTATTTTTACAAGGGGCTTTTTTCATGCCGCACAACTGCTGAATTTAAGGGTATCATGCAGCTGACGCCTTACCGTTCTTTCAGATACATTTCCTAACAACCTTGGATTGTTTGATTTTAATTGTCGAGATTTAATTGAAGGATCAGGATCAACCTGTCGCTTCATAATGTTTAGAGTCCTTCGATATATTTTTTTAGGGGCACCAAGGTGCTTCTGCAGCTAATTTCTTTCTCCCCACATAGAACAATTTTCTTTACCCATCTCTGAACAGAACGTAATGTAACTCCAGTAATATCAGCAATCTCTTTAATCGTTTTCCTACCTTGTTCAGTGCAGCTATAGCTGCAATATGCTTTTGCTTATATCTTTATTCTTCCACATTTGATAAATATGCTCCAATTCAGTACCACGCTCAGAGGAAAATAAATGAAAAATTTGAGAGGTTCGGCAATCCAAATCCACTCACAAAGCATGCTTAAAAGCTACTAATTCAATTTTTTTTGCATCTTGTGATTAAGAACGCCTACTTTATCTGTCTCGGGTGCGCCTAATATTATGTCCAAATTTAGAACCATGCTATAACTAATTTTTTAAAAATTTCAAAAAATAAAATGCAAAATTTTTGCCGCCTAATATTATGGCCAAGACGTATATATACGAGGTCTATCTGAAAAATATTCCATCATATACCCGGGAAAAGATGTTATTAACCTGGTGAGGTTTATTTCTTAATCCCCTTCAAAATAGGGCCCTTGAGCTTACAAAAGTCAAAAGAGTATACCATTGATTAAAGAACCTCTGAATTGCCTATGTTGCAATGGTCCTCAAATCTGCGTCGCGTTGTGCATAATGTCGTCTTTGCTGTCGAAGCGGATGCTTCTCGTCGGAGATTTGAGCTTTGGGAATAACCAGATGTTTCACTGAGCCATGTCCGGAGAGTAAGGTGCCTGGCGAACAATTGAAATACCTTTCTTTGCCATGAAATACTGGATCAAAAACGACGAATTAGCTGGGGCGTTATCGTGATGCAGTCTCCAGTTTTGTGATGATCACAGAACTCGTCGTTTACGATGAACTGCATCACAGACACGTCTGAGGACGTTAGAATAGTACTCTTTAGCTACTGTTTGCCCTTCAGGCGCATATTTGTGACAGCTCCTCACCTAACCTTCTTTCTTGGATCTCGTCGAGGTTAAATGCTTCCACTTTGGTTTTTAGGTCGTACCCATAAACCCAGGTTTCATACCCAGCTGTCGCGGTAATGAGAAACTCTGCATCCCTGTTGACTGCTTCCAGCATGTATTGTTCGTTGTCAAATCTGACTTTCTTTTGTTCCTGCGAAACAGTTTTGGCCCGAATTGTCTGCCACCCTGCGCAACCCTAATTCACCCCGTAAAATTGCATGAACAGAATATTTACTGATACCGATGTCATCAGCATTTTCTCTCACTGTCAAACGATGATTTGTCATTATGGAGGAGCTCACTTTCTCAGTGGTTTCTGAATTCATGCTTATTGACGTCCTTACTGAACACAATGATCACACTCGGATGATGCGCGGCCATTTTTAAACCGGTTGTATCATTAATTTATTTTGGTAACTCTCATTCCATCAACACCAAAGGTCTGCTGAATCTTGTGAACTGTTTCCGCTTTCGCATCACCAAGCTTCTGGCAAAACTTGATACAGTATATCTTTACTCAAGACGTTCCGTCATCTCACTCAAAATAAAACTCCGACGCTCACACACAACGCTACCTCACTTGGCAGCATCCTGTCAACAACTGACGTGTTCGGCAAGCATCAAAAACAACCTGCGCGTGAATAAATGTTTCCATTACCTTTCACTTCAGTGCTGCTAACCTCAAGTAATCACTTTTCGCGGTTGAGAATCAGGTCGGAGGCTTTTCAGACAGTCCTTTTATATATATATATATATATATATATATATATATATATATATATATATATATATATATATATATATATATATATAGTTAGTATATATATATATATATATATATATATATATATATATATATATATATATATATATATATATATATATATAGTGTACACATAGTAGGCATGAAACTGTTGACAAGGGTAGGAAATTTGAGATTAGATTTGAAAATTAGTAACGCTTTTCCGCATTCCGAAGACAGAACAGGACTTTCGCACTCACTACTCTCACTACTAATAATAATAATAATAATAATAATAATAATAAAAACAGAATTGTGACTGAACTTGAAGCTTTTGATTATTTGATTAGAGACATTTTCATAGTATATTATACAAAGTACAGAAAAGATTTATATATCATATTTTAACTTGATCTCCATAATGCGTGGGCAAGACTGATGTGGAAACACGTTGCTGATAAACTTTAAAAAAATTAATTAATATTAAAATGCTACCTTAATTTTGGCAAACATATATATATATATATATATATATATATATATATGAGAGTATATATATATATATATATATATATATATATATATATATATATATATGTGGCAAAAGTCCAGTTTCTGTTCAGTAGAAACAACAGTAGAAAATTCTGCGGGATCGACTCGCGCTTTTTCGCGTACCAGTTATGTTTTGAATATATATATATATATATATATATATATATATATATATATATATATATATATATATATATATATATATATATATATATATATATATATATATAATTCCAGAAAAGGGCCAGGAGAATTATCTCGAAAAGTATGACACTTACAGAAAAACCAATTACATATTTGGAATCCTGTATGTATAAAAAAGCTTATTAATAGAGTAACATCTGTATATATATATATATATATGTATATATATATATATATATATATATATATATATATATATATATATATATATATATATATATATATATCCTGTATGTAAAGTCGTTTTATGTTGAAACTAACGAACACCCTAGAGTAGAACGCATAGATATCAGTTGTCGAGGTCTCTCGGCCTCTAGGTGAACGAAGGGGGACCTCGTCCCCACCTGATGTCCCCCATCGGCTCGAGCCCCCTAAAAATTGGAAGTTCAAGGAAACATATATTTCCATTCCTAAGTTTTCTTAAAAACTTGTAGGTCTTTGCATGGCATTGTACTTCAGTGGGCATTACGGTACCCAGGTTAGGGGCTTGAAAACCATGGTTTTAAAAACAAAACAAAAACCATTGGTTTTTTTAAATAAACCAAATAAACCAATGTTTTTTTGTTTCTTTTGGGTTTTTATGCTATTTTGATGGTTTTAATGTGGTTTTTATTGGTTTTAATAGATTTTAAAGGCAAAAATTACTACTGGAAACTGTTATACACATGTGCTAACACATATTTTAAAATTCTTAATAAATTTCTTTAGATTCTTAAATTTCAAATTTGATTGGTAAGATCTCGCAAAAAATTTAAAAATATTAATCAAAATCTTCAGATTCATCGTAGTCAACAACAAATTGTTGACGAGCAAATAAGGCCGCTTTCCTTTGATGTCGACTAGAGGTAGTCTTAGGAGCTACTGTGGTAGCGACAGGTGAATTACAAATCGCAGGGGCAGGTAGAAGAAGGTGGATGAGCTGAAACAGAGGGCTGACTTGACCCACTTTGGGTTAAATATAATTCTAAAGGGTATAAATGTTTAATTGCATAAACATTAATTTGTCCTCCCGGTGTTCTCACGAAGACAGAGCGTACTTTGTTGTCGTCTCCATGTATGAGCTGGGTGACGACTCCCATCTGCCAGAATGGGCGTTCCAGGACTTCTTATCAAAACAATATCATCAACTTTTATGAGATTTTCCCACTTGGCTTGGTACAGGTCTCGACTACTCTCTCTAAGGCTTAACAGATATTCGTCATACCACCTAGTACGAAAATTCAAACTTCTCAGACGAACGTTTCAGAGCTTTAGAAGAAGAGCACCAGAACGGATCTTCAAGATCAGTTCCTGGTAGGACGATTGTAGTTTTGGAAAGCGGTTTTAGGAAGCAATTGGGTGTTAGAGGGATGATGTCGTTGGAACTGGAAGTATAGGTAAAGGGACGAGAATTTATTGCATCAGCAATATCAGAAAGGACAGTTAAGAAATCAAAGTATTCGATGGAAGAACGTCCAAGCGTTTTGTTAAGACAGTTTTTTACTACACGAATCATTCTTTCCCACAAGCTTCCCACCCATGGACTGTATAAGATAATGCGTTTATGTGAAATTAAATTCTTTCAAAGTAACTCTTTCCCGTCCTCAAATATCATGAAGGTCTCGATGGCATCAGTACCTTGACAAAAGGTTTTAGCATTATCGCTATAAACGACATCAGGGACTCCAAATCTATTAATAAAACGTTGGAAAGAAAGCACAAAGGATTTGGAAGTCATATCAGGTACTAAGTCCAGGTAAATAGCACGAATGTTGAGACAAGTGAAAATTATGATGAATCTTTTGTGTCTGATTGGATCCCTTAATTTTGACCACCAATGCTTCGTAAAATCTATGCCTACATGTTTGAAAGGACGAAACATCTGAACTTGAGCTTTAGAAAAATTTGTGAACTTTGGATACTGATATGCGAAATTGTTAATTTTTTTTTACAGATTATGCAATCTGCTAGTACCCTTTTGACTGTAGCTCTGGAAGAAGTTATCCAATATCCTTTCAAACGTATATTCGTTAATGTAGCCTGAATGCCCAGATGTTTACATTTATGATGAACATCTTTGACGATAAGGACAGATAAATGATGATTTTTGGCCAACAGAATTGGATTCATTATTTCAAAATCATAGTGGTTGGAGCGGGATAGACGACCTTTACTTCTGATAAGATCGTTTTCATCCAAAAATAGGTCAAGTCGATTGACAAGGTCAGGAGGATTAGAAATAGAAGGATCAGTTTTTGCCTTTTGAAGAAATTCAATTTCCTTAGAGAAGGACTCTTTTTGCATGACTAACAAACAATATAATAGAGCTCTAGCATCACAGTCAATGTGCTTATGTTTAGTGTAAGCTAAAAATTGGAAAATAAGTGCACAAACCCTGAGAAGGGACCCTAAACTCGAAAATTTGCTAAAATCGACCACAGGAGGGTTTCCTGCTCCTTGTAAGACGGCAAAAACTGGAGAAGTTGGAGTACTTCCTGCTTCATTCAGTTCAAACTTAGGCCAATATGAAGGATCTGAAGCCAACCACTCAGGTCCATGACACCAAAAGACAGTTTTTTTATGAAACTCAGAAAGAGACAGACCTCTAGTAATTAAATCTGCAGGGTTTTCCTCCGATCGAACATAGAGAAATTTTGCAGAAAGGGAAAACTCTTCTTTCAAAGAAGAGGTCATGAGGACTATACCCTGAATCTGATTTCGTACAAAAATTTGCTTGCATTTTTATCCTTTATTCAAAACCCAAAATAATACGATCTGAGAGTCAGAGAAAATATTAAGCGATGGAAATTTGACTCCTTGTAAGCTGTTGAGAATTTGAGGCAAGCATTTCAAAGCTAAAAAAACGGACAAAAGTTCTAAACAAGGTAAGGTCCTTTTCTTTAAAGGAGCAACCTTTCCTTTGGCCCATAGTAGAGATGGGTTATTAATGTCGGAAAAAAACATAAACTGAAAAACCATAGCATTGTGTGCTAGCGTCGCAGAATATATTCAAAGTTAAATTGGAGTCGAGGGACTCGAAACAAGATCGTGGAAACGAAATTTCCTTAAGAGAAGATAAGTCCTGACGGAGCTTCTCCCATGATTTTTTTTATATCAAATTCGATTTCATTATCCCAGTTCATCTCTTTCTCCCATGTCTTCCTTATCAGTAAACGACCTCGGATAGTTACCGGCAGAAAAAGAGAGAGGGGATCGAAAATCTTAGAGATTTCCGATAACAACTGCCTCTTGGAATTAACAGTTCCAAGAGTATAATCACTTAGCTTGAGCGAATCTTCTGATGTATCAAATAAATATCCTAGCACTCTTTCCTCAGCACACTGATGAGAGTTTATTCTCATATGAAAATAAGTCTCTGAGATCAGGATGATTAGAGTTCCACGATGCCAAATTGAAGCCTCCTTCACTCATACGAGTGTTAGCTTGATGGTAGATGTCTGTCAGAACATCTAAAGATGAATTTGTATAAATCAGATTATCAACATATAAATTATTCATAAGAATAGATGTACATAGGTCAAGAGGATACTTTTGAGCGTGATGTTTAATAACCGCCCCTAGTACATAAGGGCTTACTGATAAACCAAATATGATTGTGGCATAACGATAGGTTTGTATCACTCCACCACCAGTCCAAAATAGAACCTATTTCTATCCTCTTCCAGTTTGAGGCGAATTTGAAGAAAGGCTTTTGAGATGTCTGAAAGAACAACATATTTGTTCGTACGAAAAGAAATAAGAATACGAAAGAGAGACGCCATCAAATCTACTCCTGGATAAGATGCTTGATTCAATGACGGGCAACAACCACCAACCTTCAAGCTACAATTGAAGACCGGCCTGATTTTTGTTGTAATTTGAGAAGCTGTTTTAATGACCGGACGATGAGGAATCCAGATATATTTATTAAAATCTTTAGGAGAAACTTGTTAAGTCTCAATGATTCTTTCTCTCAAATACTGCTGAAAGACCTCTCCATAGGCTAAAGTGAGGCGTTTACTGCCAAGCCGTTTCTTAACGCGATGAAGAGTGGCAAGTGCCACTTGATGATTAGATGGGACATCTTCTAAAATATCTTTGTACCATGGAAGTTCAATATGGTACTTGCCTTCTCTAAATTCTATGCCTTCATGAAACTTTCGGATGAATACGTCATCGATAGACCCTTGATCTGATTATTCGTTGATGCCAAGAGATTCTAATTTATATAGATGCTCAAGACCCAAATCCAGATCAGTATTCTTATGTGTATATAAACGAGGATCAAAATAAGTGGGTGTTAGTAGTAAGGAGTGGTAAACTACCGCTAAACAGCCGAGAGACCCCGACTCCTACCATCTTTGTGGTTTACCCTATGGTACTCCTTTGGCCGGAGGTTTAGCTTTCCAAAATGGGGCGGAGCCCCTCCCATCCGTTAAATTTGACCTTTTTTTTTAGCATTTTTTAGCATTTTTTAGCTACTTTTTTAACGTTTTGTTCATAATCCAGGCCAAGATCCCCAACTCCGGAGGATTTTGGGGATTTTCCCCATTGGCAGCCCTGCACATCGAAGGCAAAGACTTGAAAACCATTTTCGAAGGTTTTTGGAAATTCCAATCATGTCGGCAGCTGACTTGGAAATTTCCATCATTTCATCAGATTTTGACGTTTGATACGTCAAACCTAGGGTTTTTTAAGGTCGGTGAGACCGAATTTAAGTCTGGAAGACCGACTTCCGAGGTTCTGAGCCTGAACTCAAGGATTTTAAGCCCCGGGGCAAGTGCCCTCAAAAGGGGCTTTTTGGTTCCTAGAAGGTTTTAAATGATCGATAGATCATTTTTGATGGTTCCAATCGATTTATCGTGATCGATTACCCCTAAATCGACGTTTAAATCGTCTTTCTACGTGCTCTGGTTGTCATTTAGCACTGAAAATGTAATCGAAAGAAAATAATTACAATAATTAACATTCGATTAATCGCTGTAGTGATGGTCCGGTTTGAGCGAGACCAGCCTTTTCGATATGAAGGAATAGAGATATTTGCTTTAAACTTGGAATATAATCTATATATGGGATAAGGACGAATCCGTAAACTCCCCAAGTCTGGTAGGATGTATAGAGGGGGTCCGCCCCCGGAGAGTTTGAAGGTGAAATATAACGCTACGCCCTTGTGTGTGTGTTGAGTGAGCAAAGATTAGCTTAACGATTTCCAATCGAACAGGTGAGTCACAGGCGAGTTTTGGTGACTGTATAAGGGGGTGTTGGCCCCTTAGCGCCAAGGTCAAATACGTCCTGAAAACCATGTTAGCTTAACGTATCGGGAGTGAAATTTACGTGAGCAGAGTGATGACGTAATCTCGTCGGAGACGAGATTACGTCCCTCTGCATCCTCCCCTGGAAGGGGGGATGCAGCCCCACAAAAAAAAAAATTAAAAATGATCGTAGAAGATTGAAACTAAGAGAAAGGCTGGAGGAGACGGAGTCGGAGTCGGAGTTGGAGTCGGATTCGGAGACGGAGTCGGAGTTGGGTTCGGTTTCGGCGTTCAAGGACCCCACCGGAGGGGGGTCCCCCTTTGAAAAAAGAAGAAGAAGAAATGCATGGAATGCAAAACAGAGGAAGAAGGAAGAAGAAGAAGAAGAAAGGAAGGAGGAAGGAAGAAGAATGAAGAAGGAGGATGAGGCTGAGAAGGATTCAGAATCGGTAGTGGCATCGGTGCTGGAGCCACTGCGGTGCCGAGTTAATAAACATTCGTATAACAGCAATGTTGGTGTGTTTATAATTGTTATTGAGGTCGTAGAGTTCGAATATGATGGTTATAAGCCCGTGTAGGGTGTCTAGGACCCCCATTAGGGGGGTCCCAACTGAAAAAAAAGAGCACAGAGTGCAAAAGAGAGGAAGAAGAAGAAAGGAAGAAGAAAGGAAGAAGGAGGAATGAGGAAGGAAGAAGAATGAGGAAGGTGGAAGAAGAATGAGGAAGGAGGAGTAGGAGTTGACAGCTGCACCGGTGCAGGCTCCGGTGCGGTGCTGAGTTATTAAATATTAGTGTAATGATGCAATATTGGTGTCCTTATATATGTTATTGGGTCTGTAGATTTCGAAAATAATGGTTTCAGAACCATCAAGAAATAAAAATAAATAAATAAATAAATAAATAAATAAATAAAATTTCTTATTCTTTTTATGTTTATAACTTACAAATTTACGTTTTTACATACCCTAAAGCAGTAAATCACTAAATCAAACCACCATCCAGCCCCCCTCCTGCCACCCTCCTGACCATCTGTGATCTATTGATCTATTGATTAAGGTCACATTTCGAGTATCATTTTGAATAAACATAACATAAAATCAAGTTCTTTATACAAAGATCAGACAATATATGCTGACGTAACAAAGTTTTCACATTAATAAAAGCTTACTTAGCATCATCTGAACTAAGAATATAACCCACAACGAGAAACTTAGCCCATCTTAAACAGGAATAAACTGTAAACGTTAACAAAGTTCCACACTTAACACCAGTAAAGCAACTAACATGGTATGCAAAACGTAACCTAATCTTACTTTTTCAAGCATAACTCTAGCATATTAACGTTAATCTTACACTAACACAGTAACATTTAGCAAAAATTTATCACAACATTGGTTAATTATCATACAGACCAGCAAAAGTATGCTAACATAATAAAGTTTCCACATTAATAAAGCTAACATACCATCAACTGAACTAAGAAAATAATGCCCAAAGACAAACATAACACATCTTAAACAGGAATAAGCAGTCAACGTTAACAAAGTTCCACACTTAACATCAGTAAAGCAACTAACATGGTATGCAAAACGTAACCTAATCTTACTTTTTCAAGCATAACTCTAGCATATTAACGTTAATCTTACACTAACACAGTAACATTTAACAAAAATTTATCACAACATTGGTTAATTATCATACAGACCAGCGAAAGTATGCTAACATAATAAAGTTTCCACATCAATAAAGCTAACATAGCATCAACTGAACTAAGAAAATAATGCCCAAAGACAAACCTAACACAACTTACACACGAATAAACTGTTAACATTAACAAAGTTCCACACTTAACACCAGTAAAGCAACTAACATGGTATGCAAAACGTAACCTATTCTTACTTTTTCAAGCATATCTCTAACATATTAACGTTAATCTTACACTAACACAGTAACATTTAACTAAAATTTCACACAAGTGGTTAACTATCATACAGAGCAGCGAAAGTATGCTAACGTAACAAAGTTTCCACATCAATAAAACTAACATAGCATAACATGAACTAAGAAAATAATGCAAAAAGACAAACCTAACACAACTTACATACGAATAAACTGTTAACATTAACAAAGTTCCACACTTAACACCAGTAAAGTAACTAACTTTACATACAAAACGTAACCTGTTCATACTTTTTCCAAGCATATCTCTAACATAATAACGTTAATCTTACATTGACACAGTAACATTTATCAAAAAATGTGTCATAACCATACCTAACCATCATAATACCTAACGAGTAAATACGAATAAAGTAAAGTTTTTAGACTTATCTCTTTTTAGACTCCGCCTCCTTTCAGAAAATACCGACTCTAAACATGAAAAATGATTTTACGCTTTAACTATTTGCATAAAGTGATGCAATACTTATTATATTTGACCCTCTGGCAGGAATACAAGCAATGTAGCAGTCGCCATTCGGTTTACGATTAAATATAAATGACACATCGTTGGGAATAACGAAACTCCTCGTGAAGATATCAACAACAAGCGTAGAGATGCAGGGAGATGTCATCGTATCAACACAGCGAAAAACTATCCTACTGAAGAAAATAGTGTATAAACAATAAACATCCCTTAAATGTAATGAGATTCTTTCTTTCAATCAATCAGAAGAAAGTAAACAAGAATACGACGTACGAATGAACCATATCAGTTCAAAAGGGTATATATTCTCGTTCGACAACAACAACAACAACAACAATAACATAGTACAAAGATAAGTTCTTTGGATACTAACTAATGAATATATGCTAACGTAACATTGTTTTCACATTAATAAAGCTAACATAGCATTATCAGAGCTAAGAAAATAATGTACAACGACGAATCTAACACAACTTAAGCACGAATAAACTGTTAACATTAACAAAGTTCCACACTTAACACCTGTAAAGCAACTGACATTGCATACAAAACGTAACCTATTCGTACTTTTACCAAACATATCTCCAACATATTAACGTTAATTTTACATTGACACAGTAATATTTAGCAAGAATTTAACAGTGGGTTCCAGCGATTCATAGCAGAGCAGTGAGAGCGTTACGCCACCAAATTTTCGCACCGAATCAACGTACCTATTCACACTTTTTCAAATATATCTCTAACATATCAATGTTAATCTTACATTAACATCGTAATATTTAACAAAGTTTAGCATAACCCAGCCCAATCAGTACCGACAAAATATATCGTTGATCGTAATAGCCTTATTATCACCAACATTTACCCAAAAATCAGTGACCAGCCTAAATGAACAGCAGCCTTCAGCGAGTCAATCGCAACATAACAAAGTTTTTTAGTCTCAAACATATTGAAAATAACAAATTTTTATCCTAACATAACATGTACAAAGCCTTCTTAAAGAGTCACAGTAACGTACTTACCGATGCAGCAGTAAACAGCAAATCTCGCAGTCTCGCTCGCCTCGTGATTTGGCTGGGAGCTATTGTCATATTAAGTATCATTTTTAGACAAACATGCGCTAACCTGTTAAATATATTTTTAACCGACAAATTTCTAGCATCAATAAAGCAATAAACATAACCGGCACTAGGGAATATGGTCGTGGTAAATGTAGCCCCGTCATACCCAGCAGCAACATCCCGAAAAATTCTGGCTGATCAAGAGAATCGCCACCAGCTGTCACGCTGAGCATAGCAACAGGTGTCCATTATCTATCAAAATCCTTAATCAAAGTGATCACCCACAGCCACCACCACTATCTTCACAGTCACCGTTTTGAGTAACACGCTTGACCCGTGAAGCTCAGCGCCCAGGGCAAACCTAACGAACAAACTTAACAGTTCACGTTCAACACATCACCAGTTGTTAACGCGTTATTCATAAAACTCATCATTTCCGACAATCGCGTTATTTCAACATTGTTCAAGGTAATTTAATCATGGATCGCGCCTTAATCTCAGAATGCCAGTTTTCAGCTGGCCAAGAGTACCCAGCAACAATATGCTACCTTCTGAGAGAACCCAGAATCTCGTGAGATCACCCCGAGTGCTTCAGTTCCCGCCCGAAGGTCACCACAATCAAGAGGACCCAGCCTTTCCGAGAAAACCAAAGCTCGCCGAGGGTAGCAGAGGGGATCACCCTTGAGCAAGTGTAAGCGGGCTTTGGGCCTCAGCCCGAAGGGCTGAGGCCTTACCCCTCCTTCGGGGTGATCGTTACTACCCCTTCGGAGGTGCATAGCCCGCTTACACCCCCTTCGGGGTGATCCCCCGTCGCAGGATTCACACCTCAACGGACGGTCCTCTGGGTTTTCTCTCAGAAGGTAATGTGTTGCTTTAGATACTCTTGGTTAATGAACAGCCCTTCGGGCTGAGGCCCAAAGCCCGTTTACATCCCTTCGGGGTGATCCCCCCTCGCAGGATTCATACCCTTTCAACGGGCGCATCCCCCTGGGTTTTCTCTCAGAAGGTAATGTGTTGCTTTAGATACTCTTGGTTAATGAAAACTGTTTATTCGTAAGTTAAGTACGTTATGTTAAATATTACTATGACAATGTGGAAATAACACTGATTTGTCAGAGAAATGATGAGTTTTTGTAAGATATTACTGTGTTAACTAACGGTGATGTGTTAGAAACGTGAACCTAGGTTAAGTTTTTGTTGAATAATGTTAGGTTTGCCCTAGACTTTTGCTAATGTCTACGTTTATTCACAGGTCAAATGATGTTATACTCAAAACGAGTGACACTTTGATGAAGATAGTGTCAATTCATAGTTCAAGATGGTGGCATCTTTGATAGATTGGTCACTTTGTTAAGGGATTTTGTTAGATAATAAGGATTTACCTGTTGCTAATATGCTCGAAAAGTGGGAACATATCGAGTATTGTATGATCTGTTAGCTAGTTTACCATGATCAGTAGGGAATTTTTCAGGATGTTAGCTGATTATCTACATACGCTAGGTATGTTAGTTTAGATTGAACATTATATTCTAGTCGCAGTTATGTTTGTTAGCTTTATTGATGCTAAAACTTTGTTTGTTACATATTTTTGTAGGTTAGTATATAAAGAACATATTTTTATGTTATGTTTGTCCAAAATGATACTTGAAATATGACTTGAATCAATAGCTCAATAGATCACAGGCGGGTGGGAAGGGTAGGGGACTGCAGGGATGGGTGGTTTGATTTACTGATTTACTGATTTACTGCTTTAAAATCAGTAAATTATTACGTTTTACTGTGATATTTTACTCAAAGAACTTATTTTTATGTTATGTTAGGATAAAATTTTGTTATTTTTTGTTATGTTTGGTTAAAACTTTGTTATGTTTGCGATTATTCGCTGGGAATTATGATATTTAGACGAGGTTATGATGAATTTTTGTTAAATGTTACGAAGTTGATGTAAAACATTTGTTACGTCAGCATTATATTCTTTGTCAGTATGATGATTAGACAGGTTTATGCTAAACTTTTGTTAAATATTACGATGTTAATGTAAAATTAACATTGATATGTCAGAGATATGTTTGAAAAAGTGTGAATAGGTTACGTTTTGACGAAGTGTTATGTACTTGACTGTTGTTAAGTGCGAAATTTTGTTAGCATATTTTCACTGCTCTGTATGATAATTAAACAAGGTTAAATGATAAATTCTTGCTAAATATTACTGTGTGA
>JABUQX010127789.1:0-39245 GCA_015478945.1 Trachelipus rathkii | reverse complement strand
GGGGCAATTCAGTTCCAGTGGCCTCAAAAAGCCTATACTATGTAAAATATATTAAAGATGTAAAAATAATGTATTTAACGTTTAGGTATTAAATTTTTTATGAAACCTTGAATTAAAGCCATTAATGTTAATTTTGTGATTGTTTTTCTTTTTCTGAGCACTATATAAAATCGGATAAATTTTAGGCTTATTGCTAAGATTCATACAGGTCAAAAAAATTGTACTACATTATTGGTATCAAGATATAGTACTTAAAAATAGTTCTTAACCTTAATGCAATCGTTGGAGTCATTCAGGCAAGAGGAGAAATATTTTATTATTAAAAATTGTTAAAACCATGGGACAAGTTCGGTCCAAGTTTAAAAAATTTGCGTGGGGCAATCAGGTCCACTTTTTTACTTTCATTTTAAATTAAATTTTTAAATACTCTTTTACAAAAAAATGTCCGAAATATAATGTTTTTAAAATAATTTTACACTTTTACAGCAAATAGTAGTAAATAGTTTTTCAACTTAGGCCTAATTACCTATACAAATTTTCAGCAGATGTTCACACTACGCAAAAGTAACACGACGAGGATACAAAGGATACTATGATGATATGTTTGTCCAAAGACCCTTAAGCAGTTTTCGTCTTTGCATTGGTTCTTAACGTAAACGTAATATGCCTAAAGCGCTCGAGTTTGCATTCATTTTTGCAAACTATTCGCATAATCGTTTTTGTCAAACAGCGCAAAAACGTAAAAGAAACGCTCACCAAAAGTAAAGAATTTCCTTTATTCGTGTTAATAAAAAATCAAAAAAGAATTGCAACTATTTACAGTTCGATTTTTGTCAAACATCGCAAAAATCGTAAAAAAACGCTCACCAAACGTAAAGAATTCCTTAATTCTGTGAATTATAGAATAACAAAGAAATTAGCGAAAAGTCGCATACGTTTGGTGAAGCATTTTTACATTTTGCGTTTGACAAAAACGAACGCAACTCGAACATTTTTATTAGTTTCCAACTACCCAATTTCTGAAAATAATATTGTAATACCTTATGTTTAAAAAAAGAAAAAAACGCCTGAGCTTGCGTTCATTTTGTCAAACAGCGTTTGCGTTCATTTTTGTCAACATCGCAAAATCTTAAAAAAACGCACCAAACGTAAAGAATTTTCCTTATTTTCTGTATAATACAGAATAGAAAGAATAGCAACCTTACAGGAATTAAGGAAATTCCTGACGTTAGGCGAGCCTTTTTTAAAGATTTGCAATTTGACAAAACAAGAACGCAAACTCGAACATTTTATTACATTTTCGAACCCAATTTCCTTAAATAATATTGTTATACCATTATGTTAAAAAATGAAAACTGACTATCATTAATTTATAAATAAAAACGATTGATGAGGATTCTTAGGATGTGAAAATTGAAGTGGACCGAATGGCCCCCCCCCAAAATCGTGTGGCAATTCGGTCCACGTTAACTTATCGGCTTCAAACATTAATCCTATATTATAAATACAATTAGTACTAAATTTTACTCCAAAGGATAACATTAAATATAAAAAAAAAAAAATTCGAAAAAAAAAAAAAAAAAAAAGTTCCATAAACCTAAGCATTTTGAGTACCCCTGATTTGACCAATGCGCATATTACGTATATTATATATATATATATATATATAATATTATAATATTAATATATATATATAATATAATATAAATTAATATATATATATATATATTATATATACCCGTAAAACGGGGATTCGGTCCAGTGGGGCAATTCGGACACGGGG
The DNA here is from genome assembly GCA_015478945.1 of Trachelipus rathkii. Taxonomy (NCBI): domain Eukaryota; kingdom Metazoa; phylum Arthropoda; class Malacostraca; order Isopoda; family Trachelipodidae; genus Trachelipus; species Trachelipus rathkii. The sequence goes on along the minus strand of JABUQX010127789.1, from coordinate 37,462 downwards.
CAATTCGTCCAGTGGCTCAAAAATAGCCTACACGCAGTAAAATAATCTTAAAGTTTTAAAATAATCGTTTTTTTATGTCTTTCGTCCCCATGTAAGAGAAACCTAATTAAGTCCATAATTTGTGATTTTTTTTTTTTCTAGCACTATAAAATCGGGGTAAAGTTAGGCTTATTGCTAAGAATCATACAGGTCAAAAAAATTTTACTTATTTGGACCAAGATATAGTACTTAAAAAATAGGTAGAAACAAATATTTGTGGCGTCCATCAGGCAAGAGATAAATTATGTTTATTAAAAATTTCACCATGGCATTCGGTCCAGGTTTAAAAATTTGCGGGGGCAATTCGGTTATCCCCGATATCATCATTAAATTAAAATATTTTAATACTCTTTTACCAAAAGATATGTCGAAAATAAAGTTTTAAAAAATAATTTTTTACACTTTTACAGGCAAGATAGTAGTTAAAGTTTTTCAAACATTGGCCTAATTAAACTTGTTCACAATTTTACAGCAAGATGTTCCACCACCTTACGCAAAAAAGTAACAGCAGGGATACAAAAGGATACTTTGCTGATGATGTTGCCAGGGACCCTTAAGCAGTTTTCTCTTGCATTGTCTTACGAAACGTAAATATGCCTAAAAGCTGAGTTGCATTCGTTTTTGTCCCAAACAGCTTTGCTTCGTTTTGTCAATAAGCGCAAAATGTAAGAAGACGCTCACCCAAACATAAAGAATTTCCTTAATTCTGTGTAATATAAAATAAAAAAAGAATTGCAACCTTACAGGAATTTTTTACATTGCCCGGTGACTCAAATTGGCAAATAAATCGTAAAAAAAACGCGCACAAACGTAAAAATTTCCTTAAGTTTCTGTTTGTAATATAGAATTAACCAAAAGAATTAAGGAACATCCTTACGTTTGGTGAGCATTTATTTTTTGCGATTTTGCGTTTGAAAAAAACGAACGCAAACTCGAAGCATTTTATTAATTTCAAACCCCAAAAACGCTTGAGCTTGCGTTCATTTTTGTCAAACCACGATTGCTTTCATTGTTTGTCAAACATCGCAAAATCTTAAAAAAAACCCTCACCAAACGTAAAGAATTTCCCTATTTGAAATAAAAAATACAGAATAAAAAAAAAAATAGCAAACCTTACAGAATTAAGGAAATTCCTTACGTTAGCGAGCCTTTTTTTTAAGTCCTAAGCTTGACAAAAAACGAACGCAAACTCCGAAACATTTTATTACGTTCGAAACCCAATTTCTAAAATAATATTGTAATACCATTATGTTTAAAAATGAAAACTGACTATCATAATTTATTAAATAAAACACTTTAATTAGGATTCTTAATGATGTGAAATTGAATGAGCCGAACATTCCCGCACCCCAAAAATCTGGGCAATTCGGTCCCGTACTTATCGGCTTCTAACATTAATCCTAATTATATATACTTATCTATTAGACTAATTTACTCCTAAAACTAAATTAACATTATAAAAAAAAAGTTTCCTTAAACCTTAGCATTTTGAGTACCCCTGATTTTGGACCGAATTGCCCTGACTTACGGTATATATTACTTGTTATACGTACTAATTTTTATCGTAGGTATACTCATTTACCTTGGGCAGAGGGGGGAAAGGGGAAATGCCACATATACCAATGTATGTTTTTGTTTGTATATAACTTTGGTTACGCATATATTGCAAATATGTATAAATCACAAATATAATATTTAAAAGTCACTACACAAATTTTTAAATGTAACTTTGCAGACCAATAAAAGACCGACTTCCTTTCACGACTTCAGCTTTTAAAATGCAAGCTCTTTTGTTTAACTGCCTTAATATTTACATAGAAATGGAAATGGGTTTAGGCGATTCGATATATTCAACAAACATTTTTGAAGAAAAAAAATTGAGGAGCAGCGCGGCCACAATTAAACTTACCCAATAAATATAATATATAATATAAAAAAGAAAGATATAAAAATATATATATAATATATATATATATATATAAATATATAAATATATATATATATTATATATATAATATATATATATACAAAATTTGCAAGAAACAAAATGAAACTTCCTTTTCCTAAATTTATAACAACATTTTTAATTAATAATATTATTATTATTATAATAATAATAATATATAATAATAAAATAATAATAATAATAATAATAGATAATAATAATATATAATAATAATAATATAATAATTCTAATATAATTTTCGACTAGCCACTCCGACTCCGACTCCGATTCGGACTCCGACTCCGACTTCCACCACAGGAATTTTCGACTCCAACTCCCTGCTAGGAACTACTGACATTTGTCTTATAAATGTCGTGTAAATGGGTCTATCTCAGTAGTCAGGAATGGACAAAGTTTGCTGAAAGAAGATCAGAGGCAGCTTTGGTATCCTGATATCAGTGATATGGCTCAAGAAAGAGAAAACAAATAATGCACCGTTAATTTTTCATCGTCTTCCTGATAAACATTTTCTTCAGAAGTTTTCTTGTGCTGATGTAAAATAGAAGAAGTGGGAGGATTTTGTACAGAATTTAAAATATTAGAGTCTGATTTAGATAAGGCACTTTTCTCTTATAGTCAATACAACTGACTGGAGTAGGGCGGGTTCACCATAGATTGGAAGCTGAATTCCTTTCCTGTTGTAAGTGTTTGCACTCATCTGTTCACCAGAAATGTTGATGTCTCCTACCAAACCTTCCTTGCAGAATCTCGTATGGTGTGTGTGTGTAACTTGATGAACAAAATATCCCTCCAAAGAGGCCATCACTATGAGGATGAATCTTAGTCACCAGAAGAATATTTTTCCCCATTTTGGGATCTGTGAAAAAATGATGAAAGACCCCGTCCGGAAGCTCCCAAAATTACAGGCATGTATCACACCCAACAAGGTCCAGTACAATGGAGTCCCCAAATCGATGGCACTACCAATAAAGAGGTCAAGAGTAGATCCCTTGGCATTAAATGGGTGAATATGTGTAGACACTCCTGGTAGGGTAGGAAGACATAGACTATCAGAATTCAACAAGAAGGAATACAAGGAAGCACGCCTTATTAATAGACGCCAATAATATATCAGGTTTCCAAAAGGGGATATATATATATGGTTGTGACATATCATATATAATCAATTACATTACAGTTAATCATATGGATAGTGAATTTTAGTGAGATATCTGGTAATGAAATCCAGCCCTAATTATAAAGATTCAGTAATCAAAGAATAAATTTCAAATAATTGATATAATAACCCAGATTCAGTTGAAAATAATTGCTGAGGTTAAATCTATCTCAAATACAATATTAGGTAATACTTGAGATATACCAAAAAGGTATTAAATTTAAAGATTAGGAGATGAATATTCAAGATGATTAATCAATTTAACGATCTATAAAATTATTTAATTAGAATGGTGAGAATTATAGGTGTTATGATTTTAATATCAACTAGTCCCATAAAGCTTGAGAATATATTATTGTGCTAAGCATATCATAATTTAACTATGTTATTATTAATATATAACCTAATATATCCCTCATCAAACTTATGAGAAGGCTATTATCTTTACAAGCTAATTAATACCCAATCACTCATAAGGATAACCAGATCTTGATCTCAATAATACTATCCTCTGCTGGAGACATTGACGTAGCACATCAGGCTTGCGTAAGATTCATGAGTCAGATAAAAAGTATAAATGAATTAATATAAATGTATAAAAAAAAAAGGTTGAAATATAAATGACAGAAGGTGAGTGGCATTGAAGCCCAATTGTTTATGAATAAAAATCGCACATTATGATATAAAAATAAATAGGAAGAATTATGAAAACAGAAATTGCTGTCTCTTTAGGAAAAATAGTTACAGCCTCTCAAAGTGTTAATACTCCCCATGGCTTTTCATTTTTGAATCTATCAAAGTTAGTCTCATTTCAGGCACTTATCTAGTTCAGTTATGATAGGTTTTGTTAGGTCTATTCAACAGTAAGAAATCATCTACCTATGTATAATTAGACTCTTTAACAATAATTCTTATATCTAATAACCTATGAATACTAGGATGCCCTAATAAAACAAGCACAAAGCCCACTAATTTTTATATTTTATTAAAAGTAAATAGCCATATTGGGATAATATTTAAAAATGATAATTCAGATCGTACAAATTACATTTTTTGTTTTCACTATTCTTTAACTATTAGATTGTAGTTGCTGGATTGCTATCATCATGCGCCTTATTCTTGTGAGTTGTGAACCATTTGAGCTTGAACCACTATTGGATTTTAACAAACTTGTGATGTGAGTGTCGTCATAAACTTTTTTCCGTGATGAGACAGGTGCCGCATTTCTCCTATTATTCTTTACCAATATGCTTCATTATTTTTTGTTGTTAGGAACCCCTGTGGTTTAGTTTCGCATTTATAGAGAGAGTCTGGTTGCTCTCGGTGCGGTGTGAAATCTATCCGCCTAGCTTATAATACCAGAGACCGGAATAATGAAAATATAATAATAAAAAAATGCCGGTAACAGTTCTGTAGGTAATAAAATCTTTAATGCGGTACATATCCATTAAAAACTATAAAACTTTTTATTTTCACAGAAATGGTATCAGAAAATTCTGTTGAAGTTTTTTTTTTTTTTTTTTTTCCGGATTTGTATATTTTTAATTTTTATTTTTTTTTAAAATTATAATGAAAACATTATACGTCAGACTCTAAAGAATTTTCAATTTCGGAGTTTATTTGTGGGGATTAACCACTATCGATGTTTTTTTCGTGATATTTTCCTGATATATATATCGATAAAATGTGATAATTATCTTTCGATAAATTCTTTTGAAAAGCTGGGTCCACAACATGCGGACCCCTGTGCCCCTGTAGAAACCCTTTGCCAAACCACCCCAATTGTAGGGGCCATTTTTGGCGGAGCTTTGCTCATGTACCCTTGGTGTTTGCCCAAGATCTACAAAGTCATTTTCCATCGCTTTTGAAAAGATTGTGATTTAACAAAACCAAGCAAATGAGCAAAGCTTGCCAAAATGACCCATACACATATTGGATGTTTATCAAAGGGTTCGACAAACTCCGCATGTTACGATTATCAACGATTGCAATTGCAGCCATAGTACATTATGAACTGATGAATGGAATAGTATCGAGACGTCAGTTAATTAAGATAGATAATAATTAATAAAAAAGATTTGTTAAGTAATTATTTTTTCGCGCAACGAGATATCGCACATAAAGATTTAGCATCTTCTATCTACTTTCCCTAACCTATTTAAAAGGCACTAATAGGTAATACTGTAGACAGCGACCCACACATTTTGAGACCGAAAATTTTCAAAGTTCAGAAAAGTTTAGTTAACTTAAGTTTTTTAAGAAAATTCTTTAGTGGCAAGCTTCTGTTGGAATTATGACAGAAGCTTGCCACTAAACGGAATTATACAAGTGTTTTCATATCAAACAAAAAACTCTTTTACATACTTAACAAAAATCGGTGTTCCGAGACTTAAAACCAATTTTTTTTGAGAAAACTATTCCGAAAAAGGTTGTCGGGGTCTCAGAAAGTGTGTGGGTCGCTGCTCGTACCGAGTGGATCACCGCACGTCAACTAAGTAATATATATTAGTATAAATATATATATATATTATAACTAATATAATAATTATATACATATAATAATTATAAAATGATATAGATAATGTAATATATTATACTTAAGTCACTTGTCAATAGCTACTACGAATTTTTAGTATCTTATAGATAGTTTACCTGTATAACTATCTAAGAATTAATGTTTTAAATCCGAAAATAAACCCTCAACAAAATTAAACTATGTTGTAAAAATATATATAATAAGTATACCAATATCTTATTTTTGAATGATAGATTAATTCTATATCTTCACTTTCGATCTGTCTCGGCTCATAAGTTAGCTTTGCCCTCAAAACCCAAAAAATCAATTTCACTTGAAAAAATTCAAAATTAACCTCTTCTACGTTAAGCACTCTCTGCGTAAGAGTGACGATAAATCTAAGTCATTTTCTTAAAATATAATAGTCTTTTAAATACAGGGGGCAATAAATTTGTAGGGCTATGCCCATGCATTGTGATCTCTAATAATATACAAATAGCATATTATACATGAATTACTTATATTACTTCTTGCTCTTGATAAGAACAAAGACATAAGTCGAATTGACCTTTTATTATCAGAATCCCAGGATATACTATTATGACTTAGATTATCTTTTCTTTCAAGGAGCACTGATGTAAGCGACTTTCAAAAAAATCAAATTTATGAAATAACAAACGAACATATATATTCTTATTCTTCGCAAGCATTCAACGCCATTCCCCATATCTAAATTATCGAAGTTAAAACTTTTATTTATTGAGATATAAACCTTAATAGTGATAAAACCTTACATATTTATTTATTAACTTATAAAAATTCAATTTGGCCAAGCTATTATCTGCACCACCCATAGAAGTATTTATCAATAATCATTTATCTGTGAAACTTTATTATAACCTATCTCTATCCACTATTCCTAACTGAACTAATATATAAGGTTCAGCCATCTTTGTTATCATCTTTGCAATAACTTAGAAAAACAAACTATTTAAGTCCCTGTCTAAATCATTTTATTATAAATAAGAGGTAACAATTAGATTAGCTCCCAAGCTTCTGAAATAACCCCGTAATGTCAGACCCCTAACCTCTTCACTGATTAACCAATGTAAAATATCATAATGCCATTAGTATTGTTACACTAACTTTTTCTATGTCCTACAAATACCACTAACTTTTAAATTACCAACCAGTTAGCCCACTTATCCTAACCTTATGCCACATATAAATAATCTTCATCAGCCTTATGTGTGAGATAACTCTTTAACATCAAGAGTTATATTATATATATATTAATATTATATAACTGACGTATCCGTTAATGATGTACCGTAGTATAGTACTCCTCAGTGACAGGTTAGATAAGTAATCTTAGAAGTTTATAATTATATACGATATAGTATATAATAAAGATATAGTTAAGTATTAAAGGAAATATCGTATATATAGTATGTAACGAGTAGGTATTTTCTTTATACTCTTCGAGCATAATACTAAATATTAGTAAGCTGTTATTTATTTATCATAGAAAAATAAACCATCAGTATTGGATATTACCCCATCATTGATACTTATATATCATTAATTTTTTATATTATATAGAGGTATACAGTCAAATTTTATCATTTTTCTATGTATTAATATTATGTAAGCACTATGGTTTAATATTAATAGTAATAGTGAAACGAAATATCTTATTCATTAAACCCTATAGAGAGAAGGAGAGTAGATGTAGTAAGATAAACACAAAAGGAGAGAGAGAAGAGGAATGACCAGAAGAGGAGAGAGAGGAAAGATGAGGGATTTTCCTGAACGAAGTAGGCTAGTTAGTCTTTTTTATAATGAAAATTAAAACTTCCAACATCAATCTAAAATACTTGACAAAACGCAGATAGCAATCACAGAATATATATCACAAAAAACAGAGTAAAAAATAATATTCTTCAGACAAAAATTCAGATAAAGAAATCATTTATGAAAATTATAATATAACTTTAAACTAATAATTAATAGATAAATAATAATTTACACGAACTATAAATTCGGCATTGGAATTTTTTTTTGAAAAAATAAAAATAAAATTAGAGTTAATAATGAATAAACAAATATTTACAAAGAATAATAATAATAATAATGTGAATATCTAATCATAATAAATAATTGCCAATAATACACTAATTTATAGACCCTCTTCAAAAGTTAGTTTTCCCAGAGTGTTACAAAATAACTATCGTTCATTCAATCATGAGATATTTCACAAAAATTTTAAAATTCTTCGAAAACAAATTTTTTTTCTAATAATTAATTTAAGATTTAGAAATATTTTCGGACTTTAAATAAAGAGCTGTGATAAAATAACTGTCTCCCATTATAGAGCCAAAGTCTAAGATACTATTTAAAATTGTACTTCTATATTTTTGTAAAAAGTAATATCCAAAAATTAAGAAATTTCTGATTTGACCCTTTTTATCAGATAGGTTGATATTTTTTCTACCAAGTAAATTTATGAATTTAATATAATTCTTATAACCACATTACCTATATTTTCTAGAACGTGCAAGTTATAGATAAACCGATTCCAATATCCCCTTTAAGATGCACAAAACTTATGCTTTTACATATCGAGAAGATCACATAATCTCGCCTCAAATCGAGGATGAAAGCGGACAATACAATTTAGAGATGAGCACATTGGCGGCATATGCCCCACTTCAGAATGCAAAAACTTCTCCATTAACTTTTGTAAATCTGCCTCCCACATTAGTATTAGGTAAATATTGTTTAGGCAAGTCAAATTTGATTGACTGTATAATATTTGACGAACATTTACTCACTCAACAATATAGATCTGATGAGAAAGTTCAATTCGTTCAACCTTGATCCGACAAATGTAAAGAGATTATCCTGACGCAAATGTTTATTATTTAGTTTTTCCCCTCATTTTTAAATGAGTATAACCGCTTTTTCTAGAAGCGCATTATATATATATAGTAGAGATGAACCCTTATTTAGTATCATAAACTATAAGATAAGTCCTTCTTATTTAGATCACCAAAAGTCCCATAAATATTACTAAAGATAAAGAGTATATATAAAATATATATTATATAATAATATATAGTATATATATATATATTAATATATATATATATATATATATATATATATTATATATATATAATCTATATATATATATATAATATATATTATATACATATATAATATATATATATATATATTATATAAATAATATATATATATATATATATAATATAATATAATTATATATATATAATGAAAATGAAAATCAATAATGAAATTTCAAAAAAGGATTGATTTATTTTTATCTAAACTGGTCATCATCTCCGCATCAATAGATGACTGGACGCTTCGCCACTGTATATAATATATAGATATATATATATATATATTATATATAAAGTATATATATATATACTATAATAAATATATAATATATATATAATATATATAATATATATTATATATAATATATATATATAATATGAGTGAGTTAGCACTAAGGTAGTAGATTTACTAATTACTAATATATAGTATTATATATATAAACAAGGTTAGACAAAGTTTTTTTTTCATCAATTTCTGTATAAATTTATTCACAATATGAGCAGTTTAAAGTTGATTAAATTCATCAGGTAATTTATATGCCAAAGTTATTATACTCCACAAAAACAAATTCATCTTATATACTAATATCACCATCTTCATCTTTAAATTCATACACAAAATAACGATTCTCTATCTTCATTATCCTATCTTCAGTCTTTATTCACACCCAGATCTACTTATAGTATATATATCCCATCCACTTATAAATATACCCATCCAATATTACCACCAACTTATACAAACATAATATACGTACTAGATGATTAATCTAATAGCTACTTCATATATTATACCACATAACATCCTAAGTAGACGTTAAATAAATGTTAGTATCAATATACTCGACATCACATTTAATTAAAATCTTGGAACTTATCCAATACCTAAAATTAATAAGAAACTGGTTAACATCTCCAAATAACCAGTAATTATAATAATGCAACGCTGGGCCGTTTCGCCCACCGAGCTTCCGCTCCCTATGCGAACGACATCTCATCAATTTTCCTGTAGACTGCAAAGCCCGCATATTAGGCGCAACATGCTCCAAAAAAACGCGCGAAACTAAGCAAATGACCCACACAGGCCAATAAATCTCATGACGCAATCACAATATCATCGCACCGCCCTGCACCAGGAACTAAAGCATTTTTTCTCTCCCTTAAAAGTTAGAACTTAGAAGCGTGGCCAACTTGTATCATTCTAAAAAAACCAGTTGTAAAAACTGTATATATATATAATATATACGAAAATACTAATATATACTAATTAGCATACCTCTATCCCTTAAAAACATATAAATACTCCACCTAAAATAAGATATTATTATATATTAAGCTTATACTTAGGACCATACATATATTGTATATCAATTAGTTCATCCTAATACAATATACCCAATCGAACCCAATATAATCCACTACTTTACATACATAATATATAACCCCAACCGGAATAAAAACTTAAATAATAATAGATCCCTCCGAATAACTAATGTGATTACAATTCAAAGGCACTCCAAAAACTGAAATTCTGAAAAAAAGGAGTTGGATTCTATATGTGGGTTATCATAACTGAGCTCAGTCACCATCCTCCGCATCAATCAGCATGAAATCGATGCTCAAATTTCTTTGACGGGAGCTCCAACTCAACTGACTTATACTCATAGCAGATAACCATAAATATTATATAAATAATACTATAGTACTTCACCCCTTAGACTAAGTATATGTTTCCGGTATATATACTATATAGATATATAATATATAATATATATAACTATATATATATATATATACTAATGATACGTTATATCATAAATACAGAGACTGAGGCGTCTCGCCAAATATGGAAAAACTCGCACTCAAAACTTCAAATCTTGTACCGAACGCAAAGGACAACCTCACGCCGCCAGAACGATTAATTATTAAAAAGCGGAACTATAGCAGAAATGCCACACCGCGAGCACAGACCCAAATTCTCCGGGCCCCCATTACTAAGCCCACCTCGTCCTTAAACAATGATGTATCTCAGGAACAACATTTTTTTTAGACGCAACTCTTAAATAAAGTCATAGAACTGTCCAGTCCAAGCGTTCGGCAATACACTTTGCTATCTCACTACCCTATCCTATAGAAGAAGACATAGTGAAAGAGTCTTATATAGTGTATAGGGACTCTCATAAATATATATATATCTACACAAGAAAAACTACTTAAATATCCATAACTATCTGAAAATCTTAACATAATATTCTCCAACCCCTCCCGTCAAAACAATGAATCATAAAAAAAATCCCCCCATACTCATCTACTATATATATCCCAGTATATATATAATATTACTTAAATATTCATATTATATATATATAATTAGATTGAACCTAATCCCTATTAACATAATCATAATTATTACCCATACTACTATTATACCCTATCCACTTACCCATATAACTAGTTCAGGTAGTTCTTAACCACAAATAAATTGTCAGGAGCTTACTGACCGCTGAAGAAATTCTCTAACTTCTTTCAGCGCTTATCCACAAGTGTAATCGCAACCTAACTCGCCAGCAAGTAAACAACAATAGCACCTCAAACGAACACGAGGTAAAACCCTAGGACGTGTAACGATAATTAGAGAGCCTTTCAGCGCTTTTAATTTAACAAAAATTAATAAATGTGCTTTTTCTTCTTATAAAAGCATGCTTTATTATCTCACTAAAGTTGACTGCAAAGTAAATTTAGCAACAGGCCACCGGTGGCGAAAAATTCGCGCGACGCAAGGCGATAAACCACTTAAACTAAACTTCCCCTCCCCCAACTGAAGGTGGTCATAACGCCCCAATAGCGCTGATATAGAGAAACAACAAACAGTGTACGGCCAAGGACCATGAAGGAGGCTAGCACACAGACACTAGGTCCGCGTTCGAAAATTACGGGCGCGCAATCCAGGCGCGAGGCAGACGCCACTAACAACAAAAAAATTATAGGGCGCGCCCAGCTCTGATTATATACATATAAATATATCATAATATATATATATATATTGAGTAAACAATAACCACTACATATAATAAAACTAAAAAGTGCCAGAAATATATTAAAGATTCAAAAAATACTTAGACATTAAGTAAACTCAATACCCTCCCCTATTAGCACCCAAAAGTAAAATAGTCAACAAATTACTATACATATAGAATCCAAACAAAATGGATATAAGCATCACCTTTACATATATATATCTTATTTACTAGGGGCTACTTGCATCAATCACAGCAATTTTGAAGACTATAATTATATATATATTACTATATATAATATCTATAATGGCGTAGGCCAGCTCCTCCAGTTTTGAGGGGGGGCAAAGGCTGCGAGAGCTGTATCGTTACACTGTGCATGTTACTCTATCCCTTCTATTACGAACCTTGTATATATTGACCCGCCCCTATGTATATATATAATATATAAAGTGTACTATATATAGTGATATAGTGTAACCCGTCATTCTGGAAAAAGAGTGTGTGAGTATTACCCTATCTACCCAATAATATTAGATATATAGGTGCTCAAGTAGGACATAGAAGTCAGTTAAATATATATATATATGATTATATTAATATATATATAATATTAATTATATATATATAATATATATATAATATTAAATTAAAATATATATAATATATATATATATATAGATATTTAATATATATGAATATATATATAACTATATATAATATATATATATATAGAATGAGCTTTATCAGGTCCAGCCAAATGCTTATTCGACATACTCGAAGTTTCCAGCGGAGTAAATATCATAGTCTTGAGATAGAAGTAGCTGAATAATAAAAAGCATAAACACATACTATGATTGACTTCAAAATAATCCAAAACCAATATGAAAACTTAAAAACACATTGAAACTTTAAAACAAATTGTAATAATTATACTGTAAACGTTAGTATAATGCAATATACCTTCTAATATCTATTAACGATTATGTAAGTTCCCTTTTAATCTTTTCCGAATTTAATTATCTACTAATAACCCTTATAAAACACGTCGTCTGCAAACATCTAAAGTCAGAATTTTAAATTTTATTATCGAGCCAAGATTTAGGGTGCTACAAGACCATCCCTGTCCTACGCTAAACCATATATTAGTATATAATATATAATATTATATATATATATATTATAATAAATATTATATATTTTTATATATAAAAATTAATATATAAATATATTTAAATATATATATATATATATATATAATTAATATATATATTAATTATATATATATATATAATATTATATATAAATCATATAGTAATATTATATTTATAATATTTATATATATATTATATATATATATATATAATATATATATATAATATATTATATAAGTATATATATGATTATATATTAAATATATATATATTAATAATATATTAAATATTAATAATATATTAAATATATATAATTATATAAATATATATACATGGGCGTAAAGGCGCAGGGGGTGCAGGGGGGGCACTGGCCCCCCCCTAAATCTTGGCGAAAAAAAGATAAAAAATAATTATAACCTATGTATGTTGCCAGACACGTTTTTAAGGGTAGTAGTTAGAAAAACTGATAAAAAAAATTACATCTAAATTACGTATTTCAGAATAATGATATAGAAATATTTAGACTATTGCGGAGGAAAAATATATAAAAAAATCGATTGTCGAAAAAAATATTGATCTTTTCCATACGGTCTTAATATATGCAATTAACCATATAGTTTCGAGCTTTTGTCCGCATTTTATGGACATTTTCAAGGAATAAAATTTTAATAAAATATTCAGGAAACTTCTATAAAGTAAATATTTCAGAAATTAAGTAAAAAATATAACTATTAACTATAAAACACTTGTTGAAGTTACTTACTATACGATAACAGTTTTACTAAGGAGATCCTTTGGTATTGTTTCCTTTTTAGATGATTAATTGAATAAATTTTTCTGATTCATTTTCAATCAATTCTTGAAGAACAAAATCATTTTGTGATTTTGTGATTGTTTACTACAATAAAACTCAGATAAAAAAAAACATGTTATTATTAGAAGTTCAATTTTTTTATTTTTATTTTTCACTTTTTCAAATCTTTGAGGAAAATATTTATATTCATCTTGCATTTAAATGTTCTCTGCATAGTTGCAGCTTCAATATTTATGACATGAGTGAAACAGTTTTCGTTATTTGTCATATTTTCCCCTATTCAAACTCCAGAATCCTCATTTTGTCATTAATCAAACCTCATTCAAAATCCTCTCTTACCTTATTAAAATATGCCTCTTTTATTTCTATGGGATTTGAATGTCGGCAATGTGCGTTTTTGAGATAAACTACACTTTAAAGGCTAGTCGTTAAACATCTATGATTATTCCATTGCAGTTAAAGCAATGTACTTAGTTGAAGTTTGAAAAATAATACATACATACATACATACACACACACACACACACACCACACACACACACACACAAGAATAACAAAATAATAATAAAAATTAGCTAATTAATTCTTAATTTGTATTTTTTAACACTATTGTTAATATTACTATTAATATTACTATTCTAATTATAATTAATAATAATAATACATAAATTGTTTACTTTAAAAATATTATTATAAAAAAATAATATTATTATTATTATTATTATTATTATTATTATTATTATTATTATTATTATTATTATTATTATTATTATTATTATTATTTTTTTATTTATTTAATTATTATTTATTTTATTCCACTGGAATTTACATCATGGAAGAGTAGTTTAAGACTCCTGAAAGTACCGCGTAGAAGTCTCTAAAATGGAAGAATTGAAGGTAGCCCCAGAAGTTATTGTAAGATCTGAAAACGAAAACCTAATGAAAATATTCCCTAGAATCTAAGGACATTATTATTAAGTATCATTAAGCATTGTAATATAGAAAACCTAAATTGTTTACTTGAATAAAGAATCTATAATTCGATTAAATTAATATTTATTACACACATATTTTTATATTACGATAATTATTATTATTATTATTATTATTATTATTATTATTATTATTATTATTATTATTATTATTATTATTATTATTATTATTATTATTATTATTATTATTATTACATTATTATTATTATTATTACTATTATTATTTACATACATGCTATTATTATTATTACTTATAAAATTATTATTGCAACATTATTTTATTATTATTATTATTATTATTATTATTATTATTATAAGCAATCTAAATATAATTTTTATATATACTACTATAACATTTTTTTTAAGGAATTTAGGATGTATTTTTTATTTATATATATTCACATAGGTAAAAGTTACTAATTTTTGATATCGTGTATTTTTTTTAATTGAATAAAAGATGTCTGGAGCATAGCAAAGTTATTTGAACCCACCAATGACGTTTACCCATTTTTGAAAACTAAAAAAACTGGAAAACTGATGTAAGAAAATCAAGGAAAAATAAAAATTAAAGCTATACATTAAAACAAAGTAAAAGAATAGTGTTGGAAAGTAGAATGGTCCCTGTTTTTCATTTTTTCTTATTATTATTTACCTGCAGATTATTATATTGTATTTTAACTGGTTTAAAAGGTAAAATTTGTGAGTATTTATCTTTTAATCTTCATGAATCTCTTATTGGGAAAAATTTTCAAGAACTACATTTTTATACCATAGAGTCTTTAAAATTGAATTATTCTTTCCTGCTCGAGTCTGTTCAGACAATGTCATAGTTTCTTTTCAAATGAAAAGATCAGCTTTAATATCCTCTTTTAGAAGTAAGAAAGGTTCAGCTTATTATCTTCCATATAATGGAAAAAATAAATACTCTAGATTTCGGAGAAATTGCACTTTTCTTTTAATTATTATACCATTATGCTTATCCTATGCTTATGACTATATTATGCTTATCTCCTAATGTGATATTGATGTCATTCCACTTTCTAAAGGAGCTACAGCTTATGTTTTGGGATGCTTGAGATAAAAGTTATCTCACAAATAAATTCTCACATGTTGTCCCTTGAAATAAAACTGCAAATAAGTTATCGCAATATTTTTAAATAAAGAATGTCAACAATGAAATTGCATATCGTAGTTCGCAGTTTTTCCAACCACAGTCTGTGAAACTTGTGGCGGGAGGTGTAATAAACATTTTAGTTTCGAGAAGAAAATCATCTTATTGATTAATACAGCTTTCGAATTAATTTAAATTTAATTTAAATATTTATTTATTTATTTATTTATTTATTTATTTATTTATTTATTTATTTATTTATTCATTTATTTATTATTTATTAATTTATGTATTTATTTATTTATTTATTTATCTATTTATTTATTTATTTATTTTTTTATTTATTTATTTATTTATTTATTTATATATTTATTTATATTTGCAATTAAGTAGCGTTAGACCAATATATGATAATTTGTTTAAACAAGTTGAGAGAGTAAAAATAGACGACGTATGTTTAGTAATTTGCTCTACCCCCTATCGATAACGCCATGATGCAAGCTTGTTAAAACTCACAAATACAAGAAATGTATAAAAGGTTTTGCGTTAAAATGGGAAAAAGAAATTATAAAAATTCAAGAAAAATTTGAAAAAAACTCATTAGTTATGAGATTTTTATTATTTTGCAAAAAGTATTATCTTAACTTAGAGGATATCGATGACCTGTATATCATATTGTTTTATATTTATTTTAATATAAAATATAAAAGAATATTTGCCAATCCGAAAAGCTGCTCAAACCTAAACGCTCAATGAAAACCATCAAGAATAAAATGTAGCAAAACGTAAAGTATATTATGCAATCAACTTTGTTTTTGTGTTTTTTAATCAATCCTTTCCATCATTGACACACTGTTTCCACGACATTATTTGCACTTGCCCAGATATTAAAAACTTTATATCGTGTTTTATTTTATTTTCAAAATATCACTTCCAAATTTTTAATTACATGGTGACCTAGATCATCTCATTTAAGCATTTTCATCATTTTTTGCTTAAACATATTTTAATAGAAACCATAGAAATAATATTTTTAATCTTTGAAAAATTTTATATTTTCACTTTCAATATATGCCTAAACCTTTAAGGGCAGCACATTTGTCTAAATATATTCTTTCACGATTACGTCCACAATACCAGTATCTACATCACTTTACACAACTCATTTTTTTTAGACCACGGACTTTATCAGCAGGGCAAATTTTAAAAGAAACACCCAAAATAATTAATGTGATCCTCCCCCCCCCCAAAATAAAAGTAAAATATTGTTAACTAGTGTAATTAAATACCTTAAGTACCAGAATGGCATATTTGTATTGATTATCTCGGCGAAAACAAATATTCGATGTATTTCCTTAATCAGTTAACTGTTAACAGATTGATTTTATTGATGAGTGGTTTCTTTCTAGAATTTCATATAACATTCAATATGGCAAAATAAAAAAGCAAAAATTTTTTAATTCATTGCCATAACAGTTAGATTATAATCCTCTTGCGATGTGCAGTTATAACATAGCTAAATTCACATTATATCAAGTTATTTAGCAAATTTGAAAAATTATTTAATTAGTAATTAGCTGTAGATCAAGGACATTAGCTATATTTGGTAAAATATTTCATTATTGGAAAACAGTTTGTATTACATAATCATATAAGATACACTAAGGACCGCTTTCCCCAAAATACCTTAAAATCTAGTTAAACTAACCAGTGACAACTTAAATTCATATGCTAACCTGAATCTCACTTTCCCCAAAAACTTAATGACGTCAGGTTATTTTGATATATGGTTAAGAACATTACTTAAACTTTCAAGACGGTTGGCATTCATGATACTGAACACATAACCCAAACCATTCACAGGATTGAAAACTATCACCAACAAAAACAAAAAAACCATAAACAGACAAAAACTGACACAAAAAGTATATGAAGAAAAACAACAAACAAAAAAATAAAAAAAACCACAAAAAAAACTACTCATTTTTCTAATATCGGTTTTTCTTATTTAAACTACATGATTCCTTTGCAAGAAACTTATCCCTCCACTAAAACTTTTCTTCTCGCCTAAAAAAATTAATATTATTCTTTCTTTCTTATCCTCCCTTTTACAAATAAACTCTAATCTATCTTATGTCTATCTATCTATCTATCTATCTATCTATCTATCAATCTATCATATCTACCCTTCTGTGAGGAAGCACTTAATAAAGAAACTTTCACAAGTTTCCAAAAGTTCCTACTATTTTATTCGCATTTTTCTCGTTATATAACTATACCCTATATAATTAGTAAAAAATATATTATATAAACTATAGTTATTTTTTAAACAAAAATGACTAATTAATATATATATAATAGCCTATATATTATATATTATATATATTATAGCCAATATATAAATAAATGTATTATATAAAATTATAGTGAAGCACGTGCCCAAAGCGTATACATAGGGTTAGGTAGGGTTAGTAGCTTACCCTACCCATATTTCTGAAGTCGTTTAAATAAAAGGAAATTAATTAAATGGTATGACACTTTTTTATGTTTGTGACGAGAGTGTCGATACCTTAGTGATATAAAAAAATCTCAAGAAAAACACAACTACAGGTGCTCAGGAAGTTTATAATAATTAAATTAATTTGGAAAATATATCGTCACCATTACCCTGAATATCGAAAGTGAAATTCATAATACTAAATGGGCCGTTACGATTTAACGAATTTCATTTCTTCCTATAGTATTTTAAGGTCTACACAAAGCTACATACACTGTCCAGCCAGACGTAAAAAAAGAAACCAACATTCGCTACACTTATATATATATATAGTATATACTAATAATATATATATATATAATAGTAATATATATATACTAAAATATATATATATATATCTATATCATAATATAATAATACGACAAGAAATAATCTACTTACGTTATCAAAGCTACAACTGGGCAGCAGCAGTTTACTAATTGGTAGCCTAGAAAGTCCTCAACATGAAATAATACATATTATTTTAACCACTTACATACTTAAAGTTGATATTTTCTTAAATATTATAATTAAAATTAATTAAAATGGTGCATAATTGAAGCAAAAGATATTTTCAACGTTTATTTGAAAAATAGCTTTAAACAAAGCTTATCTAAGGAACAAAAACTTAACCTTTAAAAAAATCTCATAAGATATATTGTTTCTTTTATATTTTAATAACAGAATTTAAAGTCAACAATGTTCAGAGAAGATTTCCCTCTTGTTGATTATTATTCCTCCAATATTTAAACTTAATCACTTTAAACCAAATCGGAGTTCAATGAAATATTATTTAGATTATATAATTATTACTTATTATAGTATTATTATTATAATACTTAATAATTAAATTAATCTCATTATTAAATATATATTATTAAAATTAATTAATAATAATAATAATAATAAATAATAATAATAAAAATTAAATAATTCCAAGAAATTAATGCTCGCCTTTAGTAACATAACAGTTAAATAAATAAATAATACTTATAATGAATAAAATAATATTAAGAGGTAAAGGAGAAGGAAGAAAGAAAAGAAAAAAAGAACATTGAAAAAGGAAGAAAATACTAGTAGTAGGATTTTTCTGTATTATTATTATATATAAATATATAATTCCTAAATGAAAATTGTATTAATAAATATAAATATAAAATATATAAATACTATATAGTAATAATATATAGTATAGAATAATATATAACTCATATTATATAGTTATATATATATATCATTATATATAATATAATAGCTGCCTACCCCAATGTTATAAGGTATGAGGATAACAAACATATAAATACATAAAACTATATATATATTATATATATAATATATTATATATATATTATATATATTATAGTTCATGTATATATAAATCTACAATATATTATAATCATAATCCTCAGATCATTATATAATATATATATAATATACATAATAATAAATACTAGGTAATATAGTATAGCGCTAATTTAAGGAAATGGGTATCCAACTTCCTATCAGGAAGATCTCAAATTAAGTACGAATAACAGAAAAATCAAATAAACAAAACCAATCATGCACTATAAAGATTAATAAACAAAGTGACCCCAAGGCAGCAATACTATTACCCTACACACTTTGTCAACCTATTCACAGCAAGATTTTCGCAAACCAACACACAAAACAAACCACAACAAAGCATTAACAACTTACGCCGATGACATTACACCAAAAAGCTAACAAAAAACACACATCTCAGAATCTAAACAACACAAGTAAACTCCTCACTGAACCAACAAATTCAAATCAACCAAGTAATCCAAAAACTTGGTTAACGGACAATCCTCTTAGAAGTTAGCTCTCTCACCAAATACAAGTCCTCAAATATGCCCACACTAATCACAACAAGATCGAAAACCAACTCGGTAACTACCAATCCAAGAATTCTAACATAATAACCATGCGCACTCTCCACTAAATCAAAACACCCCTCAAAAATATGTGGAGAGAAAGTAAACACGGCGACACCACACTTAACTTTTACACAAAAAACATATATAACTACATACAACATCAGCTAACATGAAATTAAACAATTTCCATGTGTTAATAGTGTCAAAACTAGATGCAATAGACAGAAACCAATCCAATAAATAACAGAAACAAATATGGTAATCCATCCATCATTATTATAAACATAATTCGTCCGCCCATCAATAACAAAAAAGTACGAACACCATTCATCTAATGAGTAAAGCCATATAATAAAACCATCTTAAGAAAATTCATCCAGAAGAAACAAAAACAAGGCACTCAGACTTATAACAGAATGTACACTTTCAACACCTCAACGATGTACTCCCTTGAAAACAAAGAATAAACTCCCCACAGACAAACCTAGGAAATGATAGTGTCACCCAATTACGCTAATTACACCAGACACCATCAACACCCCTGTCACACTTTGCACTCTCTCGAAACCCATTCACATAAAGACTTTATACACACCTCCATCTCCCCCAAACACTACTATCTCCACTACTCACATCACACATACCGTAAGTAAGCATCAACCACCACCTCCAAAAAACCAACGCAACCTCCATTACACCAAACACCAACTCACACTACACCTGAAAAAGAGGAAAAACAAAAAAATCCTCAAACGAAAATATCAGAAGACAATACAAAAAATCACAATATCATAACTAAACCATTGATCGACCCTCAGAGAAATAACTCCCATAAATTTAACTAACATTTTTTAATCAAACTAACCCACCACAGTCACCTTAAGTCCAAAGATATAGGGAATGACTCAATGTAAACACAACCTACAAACTATCGCAATAAATACAAAAATAGATTCAACATTGAATTCCCCAAAACTCACCTGTAGGCAATATCTGCAATGCGTAAATCTCCAACCAGAACCCATAGGGCAAACTAGTAAATAATGTATAAGCACTTTCCTCCTAATGATACCCTAATAAAACCTTTCATCCCATGCGAAACCTGGGAAATCATAGATCTTAGCAGCGATTGAGTAGGAGAGAGGCCAGAGTAGGTGGCATAGGGAGATATCTCCTTATGTAAACGAGGCTAGAGCCACTCTGATGAGGGTGAAAGAGTCAGGAACGACAACGGACAGACGGAATGGATAACCGACGTAAAGGTATAAAGGTGTAATATACGTAAATTCAATACATATAGTTATTTACTACTAATAACTATTATATGAAAAGTAAACTTATGATATAATAATAAATATATAAATATATATAAACTGACATAATATAAACAAAAATAACTATAGTATATATTAACACAAAAAATATTATATATATATATTATATAAATATATATATTTATATATATATAATATATATATATATAACTCATATATATATATATATATATTATATATATATATAGTATATATATAAATAATAATATACTCTACATATACTATATTCACACTTGACTTACTTCTATATACTAATTAAATGGCTTAATCTAATAAAAATATCAGTTCAATATAAAATTAATACATATTAATATATAAATATATATATAAAAACTAATATATAATATTATAATGTGTTAACTCATATATCACACTCTCATATTTACTTAATAATATATCTTATAATAAGGAATAAATATATATATATACCTACATTATATCGAATTCAACAAAAAACAGCGCTAGAATTATTCTTCTATTTTAGTGCAGAGAAAGTTATCTAACTAATGTAAATTATTTCCTCTCTCAAAAAACAACTCATCCCCTAATATAATATAATGCAAAATTTGAACAGGAATTATTCTTCTCGGAATCAGTAAACTAAATTTGGAAATGGAATTAACAAATTCATTTTAAAGAAAATCCTACATCAATCTCTCCCCTCAATCAACTCTGCTCTTATCTGCAAATCCTGCCTCGTTACATTCTAAACTCTCTCTCTACTCATCTCTCTCTTTCTCCTCTCTTTCTTATCTCACTCTCTCTTCTCTCTCTCTCTCTCTCTACTCCTCTCATCTCGTTCTCTCTCTCTCTCATCTAGCATCACTTCTTCTTTTCACATTATTATTATTATTATTTTATTATTATATAATATTATTACTTATTTATTATATTATTATTATTATTATTAATTATTATTATTAGTTATATAGAAATATTATATATTTTATTATATTATTATTATTATTATTATTATAATATGATTATTATTATTATTAGTTATTATTTATAAAATATAATCTTATTATTCATTTATATTATATTATTATTACTTTTATATTATATTATGATTATTATTTATTATATTAGTATTATTATTCATTATATTATATTATTTATTATATATTATTACTTATTATTATTATTATTATTATATTATTATATATTATTATAGTTATATATATATTAATTATTATATTATTATTTATTACTCATATTATTATTCGATTATTAATAATCTTATATATGATATATTTTGTAGTAATAGTAGTTAGTAGTAGTGGAGTATAAGTTATAGATAGATCATATGATAGTTAAGTAGTTAATATAATCGTAATGTAGAGTAGTATTAGTAGTAGTGAGTAGTAGACGGATTCCCTTTCCAAAATGTATATACTATATCAGTGAAACCGTATACATATAATGCACGCAGTACGTCACAACATACACACAAAACGCACTCACACACGTGCCACATACATAACTATATATATATATAATATATTATATATGTTAATTATATAGAAAATAACTATTATATATATATAATATATAATATATATAATATATAGTAAATAATATATATATCATTAAACATATAATATATATATCAATGGAGTTTTATACTGGATTCAAAATGGGACTATCCACACCAGTAAGAGCTTGAATGTATATTTGAGAATGGATATATCGCGTGGAATGGAGAGGGGGGGGTGCGCCTCAGATATGTACCCGAAATTTACCCTTAATTATACATTTTAACTCTCACAGTCCAATTTGTCCAATCTATAGAATAATTAAAACATTAAATAAGTATAGAGTATTACATAATTAGAAACATTAGAAAAATAAGTGATATGACAATTAAAAAAAAATTGAAAACAGATTCATTAACAGAAAACTTTTTCATGCTCTCCTATATGTTTTTTTCAATGTGAAATTTTCATAAAAATTTTTCTTCAGGACTGTTTCTTTCATTATGAGTCCTTTGTAACCTTTCTCAATTGTAAATATAGAGCTAACGTTGCTAAAATTCGAAACTTGTCTCTTGATTGTTAGCTCTGAGATACGTGTCTATAATTCTCTTTCAGTAAGGCAAAGAATGCTTTCTTTCATAACAGACGCTCCTTTGCTGTTATGCGGAAATGCCCAATACACAGCTCTGCTAGTTTGTAAACATTCAGATGAATACACTGATACCAAAAATTGATACACGTTTCATGTGTAATGAGTAATTTCAGTGAAGTTGGATTTTTTCACTTATAGCCATCTGAACTATATATCACACTTAGTTCAAATAATTCCTGCTCTGTGTAGTACAGTATATTAAAATTGGAAACGTAAGGATTGGGTCTGAAGATTTTGTGTCGTTCTTTGAGGCTGAGGAAACTTTTGACGAAAATAGTGAAAGAAAGAAAATTATTGGTATCCAACAAAGACACGAACTTTAAATCTTTTTCAGAGTCAAATCCTAATTTAATGCTAGACATCAGTGTGTCGAGAATTTCACTAAACAATCGACGGTTAATGCTTGGATAAGAAAGAGTCATTAACATTTGAGATGGTATTTTTGGCACTTGCGTTTCTTCTAAAATCGTTTGGTAGTTCTTCCCAAACTAAGAATCAAGGTAATCTCATCATCTATTAACTATTTCTGATAAAAAGTATAAACTTGCTTAAGATACTCATTCACTCTATTATACCTTAATATGCGAACTACAGATAGTGAAATGTCCTAATGCATATATTGTTTAGTGAAAGATAATGTAATCCTTCCAAAACGTAATTATAATGCAAATATATTTTTTTGAAGTAGAGTTAATAAGAAATTTTGTTTCTGAACCCTTTACACAGCGGGTCCTCTGACCCTTGTGGAGTGGTGTCAGGGTTTTCTGCACCTTTCCAATTATTCATATTCCTATCTCTATTGATAAGAACTATGACAAGATGTTTCTAGAGTCGCCGTCGCTGCATTACAAGTCACTGTGATGAGTGAAAAAATCTCCACCGATTAAAGTTGATAGCCACTTCAGATAAGTGTTTCTTCCATAAAAAATATTTTCAAAGAGCCAAATTGTAACGGGCCAGGGTAGCATGTGGTGTGTGATAAAAGGATGCTGCATGGAGGTTGTGTCTAAGAAAAGCAATTGAAGATAGAGAGGGTCTCCGTGACATCTGCTATGAATTTTGTATTTAGATTTTGATAGAATGAGCACGTATAATTGCGAGTCTGTGTGAACTAATGACAAATGAATTAAGGTTGCTGCATGGAATACTCTTCTTTACTAAGGATTGTAGTCACCGATACACGACCAGGTCATATAGCAGAGTGTGCTTCTGAGTTACGAGGAAAAGATATATATTGGCTCCAGCTCGTTTGGCTTACTATCGGTTTCGACTTGAACAAGCGCTTAAATTCATCTACTAGTTTAGACTTTAGACAATGTTCACTTAAATACCTTCTTGATAGCTCTGTTCTCCACTGTCTTACTGTAGTCAAGTAGAATTTCAGGGAAATACATCGCCCGCTCCATATAGTACAATATATCTCTCTATCCATTATCGTATAATTGACATCGGTACAGAGTTGTTGCCAAATCGACTTTTATTCTATTACGTCAGTTGTCTGATTCTACATACAATTAAGGAAAACCTAAGTACACCAAAAAATAAAGGTATATGGCAATTCTGATGTTTCTGACCAAAATTTCATATGTCTGGGACAACTTTCAGCCTTTCATTAGCTATATTATTAAAAACTTATATTGTCACTATTATACATCATATTTAGTTATCTCAGGTTGTAAATGTTTACCCATTAAAAATTGTTGCGTCTTTTTAATGGTTGGTCAATTACTAGATCATAATTATATGCCTAATAGTATCTCATAAGAACTTATATAACTCAGGATCTCACCTTTAACATACCTTAATATTTTCTTTTGGTATTATGCGGTGAGGTTACGCGGTGGTGTATCCTTACGCCCCTTAGCCCAACGGTGATGTATCCAGGAAAAAAGTTGTCAAAATTCCTTTTTGCACTTTTTTTTATCAACAATCCATTAATAATATATTAATAATTAATATAACTATATATATATATATATATAATATAATATTATAAACTTAAATATTAATGTATAGTTAATATAATATATATAAACTTAAAATTAAAATCTATATATGTTATATATTATAATATATAGTATTATATATAATATACGATAAATATAATATATAAATATTAAATATATCATTAATATATAAATATTAATAATAGATTTTAATTTTTACTCACTATATGAGAGTTCAGTGCGTATGGATATATTTTTATTTACAGATAATATATTCAATTACGGGAGTGCAGGGCATGATTTAATAATTAAAATTAGTGAGGTGTAAAATTAAATATATTTAATTATTAAAATCTTAATAAAACTTAAAAAATTATACCCATTAATTTATTTAAAAATCAAATATCATCCAGTGAAATATTATCTGAAAAAAAATAATATCCATTCACACACCATAGGAAGAAGTAAATATTAAAATTTCAATAAAAATATATTTTGAAATCTAAAAGCAAGTAATTCAATAATAATAAACAGATAAAAATATTCTATACATTAGTGTAATATTAAATAATACTTAGTTATTAATATATATATGTTATATATATATATAATATAAATATGAACATATCTACATTGATTCTACTAGAGGTTCTAGGAATTTTACAAATGTATATATAATTATTGCAGTATTTTTATCTAATGTTTATACCAATTAAAAGAAACAAATCCTCATATTACATGAGAGAAAATTATTTCCAGTATTAATCAATAGAATACCATATATTACATAATAAAACCATATATATTATTAACTGTGTATATAATAGAAATATCCGTAATATAAATTAAAATCTATTAGTATCAACTAGTTTAAAAGTTTATAAAATATTTTTATACTTATAAATAGAATAACGTATTGATATCTTGTAGAGGACATAACAATATATATATCTAAATAGATATATGAATTCACATAACTATTACGTCTATAAAAAATAGTTAATCATAAAATAATAACCACCTAAAATAACAAATGGTTTAAACCATTAAAAGAAGTTTTAACGTTCCTATAAAAAGAAATCTAATGGACTCAAGTTGGTGTAAGACGGTACATTAAAAACGGTTCTATATATATAATTTAAAATAACCTTTCCTGTTATAAATTGGCGATACGAAAAAAAAATGCCTTTTAGGTATATTCTGATACAATTGATAATCGGCTATGTGATTTCCTTTTACTTATATTTGAACACTTTTTTTTTCTTTCTCTTTTTTTATTTAGTATTAAGTATAATCCTTTTATTTTGTTTTTATTAAATTGAATATATCATTTACGCTTGACATCAAGGAATTTTTCGAGAAAAAATGTAAGCTGTCGTCGTCTAACTCACCATGACAGTTTAACATTTTAGACGAAAATACGAACGGCATATCTATAAAGCGCGGATAAAATTTCTTCCGCACAGCGTGAAGACCAGAGCTATGTGGGTTACTTGCATTTCTTTTAATCATCAACCCAAAACTTACTCCGAATTTCCCTATGATTTTTTAATTATATTTTATCTCTCTCTCATAATAATGTTTAAAATTAGAAATTTACTTTTAGATCAACAAGGTCAATAGGTAGTGAGCGTGTTTCCACTATATAATTAGTATATAATACCCTACATATTATATGTATTTGATATAACTATAGTAATTATATTACTAGTATAAAATTATATACTATTAGGTCTTATAATAAGGACTTATTATAATATATTTTATACCTTTATTAAGTATTTTATATATTATATTAATGAAGTATATTTTAATATGCTAAATTTGTCAATAGTATTATTGTTAAATAAATATATCGCAGCAGCTAAGTATACTGTGGATAAGAAGAATTTTTCTTCGCAGCTAGCACTAGCTACCAGCCCCAGAGGATACCGCCACTTTGATTTATATATTTATTATAATATATATATTATATAGATTATATATTATATATATATATATATATATAGATACTATATATATACTATTATATATTTATATAATATATATATATATATGTGTGTTGTGTGTGTGTGTGTGTGTGTTGTGTTTGCGTGTACGTGTGTAGATGTGCTGGCAAATCTTTTAATGTTTATGTATGTGGACTTGAGAAGTGGATATGAGCTATTTTGAAAGTCGAAAGAGTTCTTCTAAAATGTAATTAAAAATATTCTATGCGATTATGAGAGATTTTCTGTTGTAAAGAAAGAGGGTAATGGAAGGGAGAAAATTGAAACAGTTTCTTTGTCATCTGTGGTAGCGATATTTATCTATTTATTTGTTTTCAATTTATTTAATTTTGCTTTTTTGGTGTTTTTTTTTTTATTGTTTCTTTTTTTCTTTTATTCTTTTATTTTTTTTTTTAAATTTTAGCCGTCTTTATCTTGGCCAAGTCCTTTGTATACGTGTGAAATGGTGAAGTAAATGACCAGGGTTTAAACTAAAGAGAGTGGCACTCAAGTCTCTCACTTCTCCTTTGTCATAATGAAAAATAGAAAGGTCGAAAAGATCTTTGCGAAATTAGTGACATCTTGGGAAAAGGCCAGAGAAAGGATGATAAAAATGGAAACAAAGATGCCAATATATCAACTAGTCTTACAAAAGATGTGTCGACCATCACATACATACACACACACACTCTTCTCTCTCATGCTATATATACATATATTAAAATATCACTTAATTCCAAATTATTATATAAGATATATTCTTATACTAATAGTATATATATATACTATATATATATATGTATATGATTATATATACTAGTAATAATTATTTTATTATATATATATATATACATGATATGATGTGTAATATGATACTACGTGATTATATAGTGTATAAAGTAAAACATTATGTCTCATGATCCCACAAGAAATGTTAATACTTATCATAACCGTAACGGCTCTCCTTACTGACTCTTTAAGTGTTAAGATGAGTAGAGAGACGAGTATGAGAGAGAGAGACGAGATCGAGAGAGAGAGATAGAGGACGAACTGTTGATATTGTGCATGAGTGAGGGCGTTGCAAAGCGAGAGGAGAGTGAGAGAAAAGAGACAATATTAGGCATAAACGAGTTGGAAGGAGGTGGAGGTGGAGGTTCGGAGGTGAGGTGTGATGGTGGAGGGTGTGAGGGGAGGTGAAGGTGGAGGTGGAGGTGGAGAAGGATGAATAGCTCCGAAATTTCATCTAAGGTGAAATTTAAAGATGAAAAGTTTGAGCGTAAAATTTAGGTAGGATAAGCACAGAAAGGCATTAATATGCTATTGAGATGCATTAAATATGAAAGGACACCTGAAAAGATATTAAGTACCTCAAATTTTAATGACTGTATTGTTGGGTCAGATTTGTAGTAACGTAATTAAGAGGGGAAACTATAGGAAGATTATTGCATTTTCTACGGAAAAAAGAGTTTTTAGTTTTACAAGAATAAGATTTTTCAAGCAATTCCGTGGCAATTCTCTGGTACCAACCTACACCACACCACCTGAGAAGAGGCATTTAACTTCCAAGTTGTGATAGGGAAATCGGTGCTGATGAGGGGCTATATTTGTAAGTCATTTGCATTTTTTCTTTTTCGAGGCTAAGCGTGTGCTCTTGCCATTGTTATCTTAAAGGAGAGATTTGTCTGTAATAATGTTTTTTTGGTGTGTGATAAAGTTAAACTAACTCTAGCGTAAGAAGAATGTGGATATCGAGAGCAAAGGGGGACGAACCATTTGGCACTGGAGTGTTGCCCGTATATGTGAGGATGGATAAGCTCAAAGCTTCTGCGGCACGTTTTACTTTCCTTTCTCCCTGAATATAGTATATATATATATAATATATATAAATATTATTACCTCGTCTAGAGAATATCATCTAATCTTATCATATAATCTGACGCAGAGACTTTCATCTTATTTTTTCCATTCTATTTACTACCCAAAATTTCTCTTATTTGCTCTTGACAGCAATTTCACAATCTCTTAAGTACTTTCTTCTGCTGGCGATTGAATATTTGCTAAAAGAGGAAAACATGATAACCGCATTAAATGCATATCGAGCTAGGCCTAAGACGGACTAAAAGAAGAGCGCGAGAAATGTTCCTGTAGGGAATATATCACCCACCATAAACAGGAACCACAACGCGCTTTTCCCGTCCACACTCGGTGCGTAGGGTCAATCCGTGCACGTCACAGACTGTGATAATACTTATTAACTGTGAATACTAAAATGTATTGATAGTAACTCGCTTACATCCTTTCTACAACCTTCACCGCAGTGTGATAGGTTAATGATAATAAAAATAATCTCCGCAGAGATTTTATCTTTACATTTAAATTGGGCCCTCTAGCAGATTCTAATATTCCCAGGGAACATTTCTCGCGCTCTTCTTTTAGTCCATCCGTTCGGCTTGTTCGGTTCAAACACTTACGCGGCCCAATCTGCTAGGGCTCCCAGGGTTCAATCCAGCCAGAGTGAAATTACTTAAGGGTTATGTTATAATCATATACCTATAGTGTGCTCTGGTGATGTGTGAGCGTTAGAGAAGATATGAGCAGTTACTTATTCATATACAAATTATATTCCCCGGGTTAATAAGAATTTTCTCACTCTGTGCGGGCTTCTGTTTAACACCTTATACGCCGAGTTTGTGAACGGTAAGAGCGTCGGTGTTGGTTCCGTGGTCTTTGGTGTAGGTTGATGATTTATATATTCCCTACACAGGAAACATTTTTCGCTCGCTCTTCTTTCTATGTACAATTGCGTGGCGTGCGTTGGTCAAAAACACTTTACGCAGGGCCATCTGCGGAGGGCCCAGGTTCAATCCCAACAGAGTTGATAATTTACTTAAGGACGTATTTTTTATTCTCACTCAATACCTATCACTGCTCGGTTGTGGTTTGTTAGAAGGATGAGCAGTGTATCTTATCATGAACATTATATTCCTACGGGTTAATAAGTAGTTTCACTCTGGTTGCGGTGGCTTCTGTTTGATCCTAACGCACGAGTGTGAACGAGATATGAGCGCGTTGTAGGTCCTGTTTCGGTACGTGATTATATTCACTACAGGAACATTTCTCGCTATACTCTTCTTTTAGTCCATCGTGGTCATTGTGGTCGTCAACGACTTACGCAAGGCCATTCTGCTAGGGCCCAGTTTCAATACCCAGCAGAGTGTAAAGCATATTATTAATACATCCTTATCAAATACTATCACACTGCGGTGAGGTGTATGTTGAAGGATGAGCAGTCAGTTATCTTATCAATACATTTTATTCCCCGGTTAATAAGTATATTCACTCTGTGCGTGTGCTTCTGAGAGTTTGACTCCTGGATGCCCTCGGAGGTAGGACGGATAAAGAGAGAGTCGTGCGTTGTCGTTACGTGTTTTAGGTGTATAGGTGATATATTTCTCATCTACTAGAGATAAACATTTTTCTCGTCGACTTTTCTTTTGTAGTCATCGTGTATGATTTTAGTTACGCGGCCATCTGGTAGGGCCCAGGTTCAATCTCAGCAGAGTGAATATTCCTGGAAATTTTTATCTGTCTTTTACTTATTTGTCAATTATAATATACTTACTCTATATATATATTACATCGATTAGACATAATCCATCTTGAATTATATTAATTTTATATATGATATAATAATAGGGTGATAGATCTATATTTGACTTGTATATTAATATAACTATATATATAATATGTTTTTGAGTGTGTGCTTATGTGTATGTAGTGAGGGATGGGTGTGTGTGTAGGTGATGAGTGCACTACAGGCTAGCTGATGTTTTAATAATAGGTAGTTATTACACATTTATACTTTATTTATAGTATGAGTTCTATATTATATTATAGTATATATATAGTATCTATATAATAGTACTATAAAATATATATATATAACTGATATTTTTATATAGTAATAGGTGGAAATTAATATATTAGTCTTGAGTATCTTGTATATATGATATTAATACATTATTATAAAATATGATTTATATTATTATATGATATTATATATATATATATATACTATATTATTAATGTCTGGAACACTACTTATATCTAATATTACTATATATATTAAATGATAATATATATATTATAATATAATAGTATAGTTATATATATATATATATATATAATTTTATATTAGTGTAAATAGTATATATATATCAGTGGCGAAGCGTACAGTCATCTATTGATGCGGGATGATGAATATGTTACTGAACCAGGATGAGATAAAAAAATAAATCAATCCTTTTTACAAATTTTCATTATTATTCATTTTCATAGTCTTATATATATACAAGTTTCATCATATATATATAGATATATATTATATATTATTTTTTCACACATTGTACACACACTGTTTATATTATATATATATTATAGTAATATAAAGTATTATATATTTATTAAATGTCATATATTTACATATATATAGTATATTATATATATTACTGATATATATATATATATATATATATAAATGCTGCTATATTTAATGAAGCGCGTAAGTCAATTTATTACATATTTAATATTAAATATAACTCGTTGCCCTATGGTTAATACTCTTGTGAAATTTGTCGGTTTTAAATAAATACGCGTGGTTAATCAATTGCGAGCACGATATTATATCTAAGTAATTATTAATGATAATGTACACATCTCTAGCCAATCACAATGCGACCAAAAATGTATAGAGTTGATTATATAACATCGGATGCCCATAGAGACTCATCTATTAAATTTCGCTGAGAGCCCTCGCTATTTGAACGAATTGTTTCGTGCATAATTAGAAAGCATTATCAGACTCTTATATATAAATTTAGTTGAAAAATTCGAACATTCGTAAATAAGGAAACTTGACAATCTTAACAACCAAGTTATTCCAATAAATTATTATTAGGAATAGTTGGGAATATTTGGGTGTAAAATAATGATTTACTCTCTTTTACAAAATGAAGTCTATTAACAGTTCTACTTTAGCCTGTAATACTATACTTTATAAAGTTACGAAATATTATGAAACAAGCCTTTAAAAATTTTTTTAATAAAAATTTAATTGGCAAAAAATCGGCAATTTAATTGGCAAATTATGGGGAAACTTACTTGAAATAGTAAAAACCTAAATATATATACTTTGATTATTTTAACATTGTTCATATTATTATTTAGAAAAAGTAGTTTATTTTTTTCTTTGACTATATTAATATTTTAATATTATTATTTTTAATTTATTTTAATTTATTATTACCTATTATTATTAATTTATTGTTATTATTATTGAAATTTAATATGAATTGATTTTTTTGCTGTTTTTTATTTTATTCTTTGTTTCCAATTTAATTCTAATTTTAAAAAAATATAATAAACGAGGCTAGTGACCACATCTCCTCTCTCTCTCTCTCTCTCTATAGGAAGTATATTTATATTATATATTATATATAATATTATATATTACTAATATTATATTATTATTATACATATATAATATATATAATATATATAATGTATATTATATAATTTTTCTTTGATAAAGCTTCCCCACATAAGGCTGGTGAAGAAACGTTTACTTCATATAAAAGTAGGGTGGTTATATAGGCTGGTATCAAGTGGAGTTACATGGTTGCGATTTTAAAGAGTAGTTGAGGGGAATAGAAAACTCATGTATTCTGTGGTTAACTCTAACAAATTGGGCAATAAGTCGTCATGAGGAGATAATATGTGAAGTAGTGGCTGTCCCACAGGCGTTAACAGAGCTGGGTAGTTACATATTTGATTTCCTTAGATATATATTTAAATGATTTAGACCATGGACTTAAATGTGCAAGATTTCTAAGTTTGCAGATGATTATACACAAAGTGGCCACTCATCTAGTTAGGAAATAAGATAGAGAAGGATGTATTTAAGATTCTCAATAATGATCTTGATAAACCTTCTTGGAAGGACGTGGGTTTATAGATGGCAAATGAATTTTTATTAGTTAAAAAATTGCAGTTTTTCACCTAGGTTTCTCAAATAAAGTTTAACTGCGATATGAATGGGGATATAGGCTTGAGTCTGTGGACCAAGAAAAGGTATTTATTAGGTGTGTATATTTAAACTAGTTAAATTTTGAAAAGTAAGCTAAGTCAGTTGTTTGGAAGCAATATAATTAAAGCTAATAAGATGCTGGACATTATAAATCGCAATTTTTGGCTCAAAATGCAAAGAAAAAGTAATAAGTAAACGTGTGTTATTAATAGCTATTGTAGAGCCAATTATAGAGTATTCCTGCAACAAGTTTGGGCCCCTTAATTATGGAAAGAAGATTCAGATATGCTAGAGAGAGAGTGCAAGGTAGAGCAATAAAGATAGAAGTAGTAGTGGTAGTGGTGGTAAGAGCATATGAGGGAGAGGCTGAAGGAATTAAGAATGTTTTCTTTAGTAGAACTGTGATTTCTTAGAGGGGACATTGATAATACAGTTCTACAAAATTTTTACATCTATTTATAATACGGAGACAATAAATTCTTCATAGTAGAGATCGGTGAGAGACCAGGGGGCATAACAAAGAAAATTAGAGAAAGCATTTTCATCTTGATGATTAAAAGGAAAGCATTTCTTTCGCATTAGAGGTTGTTGAAATTTGGAAGGGTTTTGCCACAGGAGTGTAGATTTGTATATTAATTTGTATAAATAATTTATTATAAATATATAAATATTATATATATACTATAGTATATAATATATATATATTAGTATATTATTATATAATATTATATATAAGTATATTTATATTATAAATATATATAGATTATATATATATATAAATTATAGTTAATATATATAATATAATAGAGAGTATATTTATTATAATAATAATAGAAGTTTATATATTATATTATTAATATTAATACTATATATATAAGTATATGTATTATATATGTATATTAATACATTTTAAATACGATAATTTGGAAATAGGGAACTGGGAACTGTAGCGATGAACTGCTGGGAAAATGCCACGTCTTCGATCTATTTAAATAAGATACGTATATATATTATATATATATTATAAAGTATATAATATATATAATATTTATAATATATATATATTATATATATATAGTCATATATATTAATATATATATAAATAGTATATTATATTTATTATATAATATTATTATCTTATACATATATATATAATGATATACTGTTTATATATTATTAAATTAAAAAATAATAGTTAGTATTTATATATATATATATATACTATATATATTATATATAATGTTATTAATTATATATATATAATACTATATATTATTAATTATTGATATAAATATATAGTGAGTAATATATATATACATAATATTATATATATGTTATATGTAATATTGATAAATATATATATATCAGTATAATAAATAAAATATTAAATTATGATTTAATATATATATATATATATATATAATAGTTATTTATATAAATATTATTATGTATAATATATATATATATATTTATAATACTTATATATTTTGTATTATATATTATTATATATATATATTATATATACTATTGTATATTATATATTTAGTGATTTATAAGTTTATGTATATATATATATATAAACGTATATTATTATATATATAATTATATATATATTAATATATATAGTTACAATATATTTATATTATTATATTATATCAGGGAAGGCCATATGGCCTGGTTCAAGGTTTGCGCAACCACCATTTTAAACAACTTTTATTCATTTAGAGGGACTTGATGTTTTATTTTTTACAATTTTAGTTGGTAGTTACTATGAAAATAATATTTAAAGAAATTTAAGAATGGCAAATTGTATACAACTATAACTAACAACAATAATGAATTTATATATTTAATAAAGAAAAATAACGTCATAAATTTTTTAGATATTCGCCAAATGTCAAACCAATACTAGTGATTATTGCTAGACACTTTACTAAACACATGCCCTGGTACATTTGTTTAGAGAAAAATGTGTGTGAAAATAATGACCGCTGATGCGACGCTTAGCTATACCTTACAACTTGCGGTTGTCATATAACCATAGAAACAAACTTTGTTTTCAATATGAAGATTCAAATTTATGAATACGAAACAATTCGGAAAATTGACTCTCATGTTCCAAAATTTTAACGTCTCGCGAGCGAAAGAATATGTATGTGTTTGCGGTTTGTCAGATCTCTTGCTTTTTATTCAGTCATTAAATGGTCTCTCTCTCATCTCTCTCTCTCTTATATTGCTATATATATATATTTATATATATATGTTTTATATATAAAATATATTATATATATAGTATATAAATATTTATATATATATTATAATTATATATAATATAATAATATAAGTATGATTATATATATTTATATAATATTAAGTTTTATATAATAATATATATATATAATGGCTCATGTCCATTATCCGCTCCAGGTAAGTTGAAGCCAATTTTTTTTTGTTAAATATACTAATTTCATTAAAGTTATTTGAAAGGTATTTAAATTTTAAATAGGCGTTGTTATTCATTTATTTTTTGTTTATTTAGGCAGATCAAATGTGATGAAATCAATAAAATATACAAATAAAATAAAAATTTCTATAATTTAAGTAAAGGTTATCTTAGAGTTTAGATAGCTTTTAAATAGAATTTTTAACTCTTCAGAAACTTAATATAAATCAATTTCACTTTCTGGTACTGTTATGACGTCTTTCCAACTATCTTCTACTTTTTTTTTTTATTGTAAAATGAGTTTTTTAGTTCTCCACAATTGGAACTTTAAGGCATTTATTCACTGTTCAATGGTTATGAAACTTGTGTTCGATATTTCAACATAGTCGATGTAGTATATAATTATATGGAGGTGAAGGCGGATAATCGACATGATCTATGACAGTTAGTTATTAAATAAGTTATATTAGATATATATTAGATATATATATATATTATATGTATAAAATATGATTTAATGCAAAAATGAATATAACGTTTATATATTATAATTATATATATAGTATAGATATAAATAATCGTTGTGTTAATAATGATTTCAGATGGAACATCCTCAATAAATTGTACGGACCGCCTCCCCTGATAGTTTATATATTTCTATAGTTATCAAACGTTTAGTTAAAATATATGATATTTTATCGCTAATATAAATAGTTTATATATAAATTATATAGTATATTTATATATCTATACTAATTAGGTTATTAATTATATATAATAAAACTATTATAGAAAGTATAAAACTATATGTAAATATAATAAAGATTAATATATCATGTATATATGTGTGTGTTGTTGTCTCTCTCGTGTGTTGGTTAGGTGTGTGTATAGAATAAGCTTTTCTTGTTTATCCCATTGAAATTGCATATTCTCAATATGCTTCTACTTTCTCATGTCAAGATCTATACTATTAGAATTTAAATTTATTAATATGACATATTTTTGTTCTTCTCTGTTTTAGTAGACTTAAAAGTATTTATTCGGTTTGCCTCTCTGTTTCCTGCTTGACAATTAAATTGCTAAAAGCGCGCGTATGTTCACTGTCTGTGTCTTATTTAAAAATTATAATTAATACCTGCTCCGATTCCTACTCCATTAATTCTTAAAATATCGTGGCTCCTTATTAGATTATCACGAA
>JABUQX010127788.1:17500-20000 GCA_015478945.1 Trachelipus rathkii | reverse complement strand
CGGCGCTTGAGGTCTACTGGTGATATACTTTCCTATCTAATCTATTTACGGTTTTCCGCCCTTAGGGAATATGAGGAGACATGTGTGATGACGCTTGGCATATCTAAGGCGTTTGACAGGTTATGGCACGCGTCACTACTTTACATGGTCTCCTCCTTTGGACTTTCTCCTTCTTTTTGCCTACTAATTCTAGGCATTCTTTCAAACTGCTCAATATTGACTGTCATGTAATGGGAAGACATTTATTTTCTCTGCCAATTGTGGTGTTCCTCAGGGGTTTGTGTCTTATCATCTACTTTATTCCTACTTTATTAATGATCTGTCTTCAACTGCACATCAACTTTATCCACTCATATGCCAGTGACTCGACCCTTCATTCTTTAACTCATTTCAAATCTGCTTCCTCTTTTACTTCCAGAATTGTCTCTCGTCTTAATCTTACCGATTATCTGATCTGGATAGAATTCAGTTCTTTAAAAACCCAACTCCCACAACTATCCTTCTCTAAGATACTTTCTAACTATCGCTTTCGATAGTTTCTTTCGTCTCTCCTGTGACAATATAAACATTCTTGGCCAAACAAACAACAAAAGACTGTTTAAAGACGTGAAGAATAATATACTGATCTAGGGCGGGCCTCAAAGAAGCTGGTTGTTCTGTTCAGGTTTTTTTACTTTTTTTCCTTCTTTTCAGTTTGTGGATGCATCATATTACAAGAGTCTCAGTGCGCTGTGTTGGAGTAGCTCCCACTCTGGGGGGGCTCTAGTTTCAACCCGGCTTTTGGACAGGGCCGAGTCAAAGGGCAAAAGGCTTATAAAACTGCTCTGTACTTTCCAATGCAGATAACTCTCTATCTTTGTGAGGCGATGTTGGTGCTTTGATCCTTTTCTATAGGTACCCCAGCGGCAAGTCCTCGAGGGAGCTGACCACTCGCATTTACCACCACTTTTAACGCCGCTCTTTAGTAGCACAAAAGCCCTACTAGTAAATGATGGTGA
This sequence comes from Trachelipus rathkii, assembly GCA_015478945.1. Lineage (NCBI taxonomy): Eukaryota > Metazoa > Arthropoda > Malacostraca > Isopoda > Trachelipodidae > Trachelipus > Trachelipus rathkii. Next base: position 19,002 of record JABUQX010127788.1, on the reverse strand, counting down.
AAACTGTAGTCAGATATATATATATATATATATATATTATACTATTATATATATATATATATTATTATAGATATAATATCTATATATATAATATTATACTATATATATATATATATATAATTATATATATATATTCACTCTGGCATTGTACTCACTTTTATTTCAAAAGTTGTGTTTCCCTAGCTTGCATCCTGCCTTGATAAACTATTACAGTCTGTCTATTCAACTTCGACCTCCCACACCCTTTGGAAATGTTGCGATTCATTCACCCTGTGCTGAAAAAGGGAACCTTCTCCAATCCTCAAACTCTCGTTGTGAAACCTTTAATAAATATTTTGAAGTTCTAATCTATTATTAAAGAGGAAGATTTAGGAAATTCTTCTCAATTTTTTCAATTCTCTTGATCGCCGGGTGTGGATTTTGTAAAAGATCATTGAACTCTCCTTGGTAATGGTCTTCCTGTAAAGGTTCTTGGTTCCTTAGCCCTCGACATTTCGGTTGAATTTTCTTGCTGTGGCGTTAGGAATTAAGAAATCCTTTCGTAGAGTCTTAGCATAAAGCTTTGAGTTCTAAATTTCTCCCTCCTCCTTTCTTTTACCTTCTGTCTGACATTTTCTAAAGCAGTTCTATAGTAGAAGTTGTATATGACCAACGTTCAACCTTTAAATCTATAAATAATGGTATTCCTCATGTTTCTTTCTTATCTCCAATTCTTTCTCTACATTTCATTGATATTTTCTCCATTACTTCTTCACCTATCCACTCCTGTGCCGACCACCAACCTTCATTACTCATTTCATTTTGCAAGATGTCCCACCTAACGAAAGTGGCTTAAGCTAGGGTGGCTGACTTTGAGTAAATAACCTCTGATCTTTCTCGTATTTCTAATTGGGGAATTGAAAACAAGGTTGCTTTTAATAGTTCAAATACTCAATTCCATTATCTTCCTACTTGCCGTAATATTTTACACAACAACATCAGCTTCAAAAACACACAACTCAAACCTCGTATGTCCTTAATATTCTTGGCTGTTCTTTACCTCGTAAACTTAGATGATGGTGTCACATTTCTCTTTCTAAACAAATTTCCAAGAGGGTTTGGTGCTTTGAAGTATTTCAAAATTTCTTAACGCCACCCAAACTGCTTGCTCTTTATAAGGGTGTAGTTTGCTCCTATAAGGATTATGCTCTACACATCTGGCGTAGTTTCACTCACAGAGCTCTCCGTTTAAAGGTGGAGGCTAGGGCTTTTCCTTTTTATCAATCCCTTTGCTCTCATTAATTCTCCCCAGTCTCTTTCTGCCGGTCGATTTGTTGCGTCAACTTCTTCGGACTGTCTACAATACAACGGAAACTGCCCTTCTGAACCTGCCTGTCACATACCAACTCCAATGAGAAGGGCTCGTGCGACACTTCTTGTTACACAATATCATTCTCTCTCTGTCAAACCCTCTGATCACAAAGTTAACTATTGGCTAGGCTCAGTCTTATATGTACTCTACT
>JABUQX010127788.1:0-7500 GCA_015478945.1 Trachelipus rathkii | reverse complement strand
AGAGAAGTAGAGTATTAGTTGTTAGAATAGGATATTTTGATGGGCGCCTAAAATGAAAGAGGGGATATTATGGTCAGGAAGCGGGTGAGTATGGGAGAGGCTTAACTTAGAATAGATATTTGACATTGTGTGCATGAAGAAAAAAGATTGTTTGGGAAAAAGTTCTTAATAAAACAGTTTTTACATACAAGAAGAGAAAGTGAGATTCGCCCATATTCAGTGTGTTACGAATGATACAAGTTGGAATAATAGACAGCGAAGGGTGATGATAATATTTTTAGATATACCAAAAATCGGTCGTAAGGTTATGATCATTACAACGCAGTACTTGAGTAAGGGGAGTAAATAGTACCAGGGAAGAGGTGTAAAGGTTATTTTATGCCTGGGAGTGTCTATGGACTACTTTATATAAACGAGGTTATATTGTTTTGTGGTAGAAATATTAGGAAGTGAATTGGATGTGGTTACTTATAGATGGTCTGTCAGGCGGGTGAGAAGCAGGAGCAATGATTAAAAAATGGAAAGGGTTATCTGTTAAGAGCAGTGGTATAAAGGCAAAAATATGATGAAAGATTGAATGTAGGACAGGACGGATGTAGATAATGTCTACATGGAACGGATGTATGAATGCGGTAATAGTGGATGACATTTGGAATGTAGTGAGGAAACCCTCGGAAGAAGATGGATAGGTGGAACGAGAAAAGACACACGCGATGGTGGAATAAAGAGGTTAGAGAAGCGGTGAGGCAAAAGACAGTAAAAATGAGAGAGTGGCTAAGAGACAGAACGGCTCAGTCAAGAGATCTTTACGTGGTGGTCAGAAACACGGCGGAGAGTGTGAAAAGAAGAGCAAAGAGGAGTCAGCAAAAATTGTAGCGGAGGAGCTGAGGCATGAGTTTAGAAGAAAGAAAATCTTCCGGATTAGCAAAGACTTCTATATCGGGAACGAAGAAAAGGTAGCGAGCATAAAGGAATGAATACACAGGGAAAAGGTGTTAATAAAACCGGAAGATATAAATTAAAGAGGAACAGAATATTTTTTAGAACTTCTTGGTGAGGAAGGTCAGGACATGGAGGAGAAGGTAGGAGAAGTGAGACCAGAGGAGGAATCAGGGGCAATGACCAAGGAAGAATTGGAGGAGGCCTTAAGGAAAATGAGCATTAGAAGGGCCCCGGGAGAAGATAGATTGCCATAGAATTAATAAAAGAAGGAGGAGAGGGAGTGAAGGAAGCAGTGTTGAAGTTTATCAATAAGTGTTGGAGGGAATGTGAGGTTCCAGTGGGAAGGGGAAAAACCATCATTATATCAATATATTAAGGAATTGGAGATGTGGGTGAATGAAATAATTACAGAGGTATTTCATTATTGGACCATCTGACAAAAGTATACGAAAGGATACTTGAAAGAAGAATGACTGCAATTGTAGAACCCAGACTTGGGGAGTAGCAGAATGGGTACAGGACGAATAGAGGCACCAAAGATCTTATGTTTGCCCTGGGAATGACAATGGAATGCAACAAAAAGGCTTACATCGTATTTATAGAACTGAGAAAGGCATTCGATTCAGTGCCTAGGAAGAAATTGTTCGAGGTTTCAGAGAGAGATTACGGGGTGAGTGATTACTTAAGAAAGGCTTTGGAGAGTACGTGCAAAACTGACAAATATAACGTAAGAACTGGATATGAAAACGAGAAATGGTTTGAGGTGGGAACTGGCGTTAAGCAGGGAAGTGTAGTGTCACCAATTCTGTTTGTGGCATATCTGGATGTAGAAAGGGAAGCCATCCTCGTGTAAGATAACGTTCATTCAGTAACAAGATGCCCTGACATGCTGGAGTGAAGGCGGAGAGAAACTGAAGAAGGTGGTGGTGGTTTTTGATAACAAACTGAGAGAAGCGGGCCTATGCATGAACGTGGATAAAACAGAAATTATGATGGTAAGTAGAGAGGAGGGAGAGGAGTTGGTGGTGGAGGTGGATGGTGTGGTGATTGAAAACGTAGAGAAATACAAATATCTGGGGGGGAATGTTGGTTGAGAGGGAGGAAGTGACTTGGAGATTGCGATCAGAATTGATAAATACGGGAGAACAGTTAGAGCTTTGCATCCTACCATCAGGGATAATGAGATTGGAGGGGAGGTGAAGAGGATAATTTTCAAGAGTATTTTGACACCAGTCCTACAGTATGGGGCGGAAACATGGAGTATGACAACAAGAGAGGAGAGCAGAGTGCAAACTGCTGAAATGAATGTATTGAGAGCGATGGCTGGAAAGACCAGGAGGGATAGAGTGAGAAACGAAAGAATTAGAGAAGGTATAGGAATACCCCATTATTAACAAAGTAGATGCAGCAAGACTAAGGTGGTGGGGACATTTGGAGAGGATGGAGCGTGGCATGGTGGCCAGGAAGAGGTGGGACTGGAGATCGGAGGGAGGCAGACCAAGGCGAAGACCACGGAAAAGATGGAAGGACTCAGCAGAAGATTCGCTGAGAAGACATTAAATGACATCTATGATTCAGCTGATCGAAGAACGGGTCTTGGAAGATAGAGGGGAGTGGAAGAAGAGGTTGGCCGTGCTGACAGGCTCATGAGCCTTCCTGGGAGCGGATGTAAGATGTAATATATATATATATATATATATATATATATATATATATATATATATACGTTTAAATATATAGTAGAGACCAGTATATATATATATATATATATATATATATATATATATATATATATATATATAGATGTTAAATATTGCATATTAATCGCAATTATATAAGATGTAAATAAAGAAAGAACATTTAATGGGAAGGTAAAGAATTTACTGCCTTCTCTGGGATTGAACCACCGCATATTGCGAATGAGGACAATATACCTGGTGCTTTACCACTGAGCCATCCCCCAACCCAAAAAAGTTGGGTTCAAGAACAGTTTTAAAGCAACCGAGCTCCCTTCAAGGCGACATCACCAGGTGTCCAGCCTGTCCTATCCCTCGTTCTTTATATTGTAGATGTTAAATATTGCATATTAATCGCAATTATATAAGATGTAAATAAAGATCATTTAATGGGAACGTGAACCCAACTTTTTTGGGTTGGGGGATAGCTCAGTGGTAAAGCACCGGGTATATTGTCCTCATTCGCAACATGCGGTGGTTCAATCCCAGAGAAGGCAGTAAATTCTTTACCTTCCCATTAAATGTTCTTTCTTTATTTACATCTTATAATTGATTAATATGCAATATTTAATATATAAAATATATATATATATATATATATATATATATATATATATATATATATATATATATATATATATATATATATATATATATATATATATATATATATATATTATATATATTTACAGATTACCACCACTCACGGGCTGGGCCCTTTCAAGGAGGGGACAGGAAATAAAATACTGGAAAGCCCACCCAAGCCCAAGCCTAACGCAAATCTCTAGGTGAGCGCAGACGTGGGATTTTAAAGAGAGGAAGATTAAATACAGTAGGAAACAGAAGATTGCAAGGAGTTCCACAGGACAGAAGTAGCCAAAGAAAGATGGACCACAACTAACGAGTCTGGGATTTTCAATACTCACGCAAATTCATGCGAGAGCATGGCACCTCTTATTACGAGGGCTACGCAATGGAGGTGGAATGTGAGCGGCCAACTCCCCTGGCATCTACCGTTGTAATCAGGGGCGTAGCCAGGGGGGGGGGCTGAGGGGGCTGCAGCCCCCCGAAATTTTCACAGTGAAGTTTTTCAGCAGAAAACAAAGTACATATAAATAGGCAGATATATGTTACATATAAATATATATATATATATATATATATATATATATATATATATATATATATATATATATATATAGTATATATATATATATATATATATATATATATATATATATATATATATATATATATATATATATAAGATATTGAAGCTCTTATTCAGAAAAAAATCGAAAGCATAGACAAACAACTGGACACTCAAAATAAGAAAAATGTGGGAAGGGAAAATAGAGAAAACTTGTACCAATAATTGAAACTATACGTTTATGTGGCCAGCAAGGTCTTGCATTAAGGGGCTCAAGTGACTATGGACGTATTGAATTATCAAATACAGCTGAAAATGACGGAAAATTTTAGTAAGCCTTCTTAGGTTTCGAGCAAATGGAGGTGACCAGGTTTTGAAAAACCACTTACTTCTTTCGTCCAAAATTCAATGTATAATAGTCCGATGATACAGAATGAAATCATAAAGTCATTTAGATCGTATACAAAGGAAAATAGTGGAAGAAATTAATAAAAACAAATTTTTTTCCTCATCAGTAGCTGATGAAACAACAGATATTTCCCAAACAGAACAGTTTTCACTTCCTTTGTGTAAGGTACGCGATTATGGTGATGGAGGTGATACTCCTTTTACTTTAAGAGAGGACTTTTATCATTTGTTCCGGTTTACGATATCTCAGGGAAAGCATTGGCAAATGTAATTTTGAAAGATTCGGCTATCTTGGTTTAAAACTCGAAAATTTAAGAGGCCAAGGATATGATGGAGCCTCTTCCATGAGAGGCGAATTCAGAGGAGTGCAATCTGTTATTCGAATGAGTATCCTAAAGTTCATACACACATTGTGTAAAGTACATTGTTTAAACTAATGTCTCTCAGACTTTCTAAAATTCATGAAATTCGAAACGTCTTAGATTCATCTCTGAAATATGCACGTTTTTTCGATCGAGTCCGAAGCACACAAAACTTCTGGAAAAATAAAGGAGTTTTCTAGTAACCAAAATAGCAAGAGGATTAAAAGAAGTGCGAGACCAGATGGTGTGAACGCATGAAGCGGTTTTCCTTTTTAAAGAGACTCTTGAGCCAATACTTGCGTCATTGGAAGAAATAAAAGAATGTACTGGTGAATTATCACAGAAAGCTACTTCGTTGTTAAATTCAATCAGTAATTTGAATTTTATATAACATTATTCGTTTTATGTAAATTTTTTGGAATAACCTACACCTTGTCAAAACAGTTACAGAGTGTCCATTTGGACATTGTCAGTGCAATAAACTTAGTGAAAGACATTATTCAACTTCTCGAAAAAGATAGACAAAATGCAGACACAGAGTTTAAAACCATATTCACACAATCTAAATTATATAACAATTCCAAGAACTACGAAGTTCCAGAAACATCGTTGTAATGTGCCTACATCAGATCCTGAATCATATTACCGCATCTCAGTTTTTATTCCGTTTATTGATGATCTGATTTTTTTGTTGACTGATCGATTTCTCTCGCATGAAACCACTATCATTTCAGTTCAGTATAGTGCAATGTACCTTATAAACATATTGAAAAAGCATCCTCTTTTATAAAGACGACCTTCCAGACCCTCACGAGGATACACTAAAAGGAGAGTGGTGTCTCTGGCAGCGTAAATGGCTGCTAGAAAATGAAAAACCAAAAACTGCGATCGGTGCTTGGCTAAGTGTGACAAGAGGAGGTTTCCTAACATTGCTACTCTCCTGAATATCTTAGCAGTATTGCCTGTATCCACCGCAACAGTAGAAAAGAACTTTTCGACATTAAGGCGTCTGAAAACGTATTTACGGAATAGTGTTGGAGAGGATCGCATTACATGCAGGTCTTGCTTTACTGTCAAATCATCGAGATCTCAGCACAGAAGTCAGCAATGAAAATATTTTGAATCACCTCAGTCAAAAAGCAAGGAAACTGAAATTGACCTTATAAAACGATGGTAAGTTCTTATGAGAATTATATATATATATATATATATATATATTATTATTATATTATTTCTATTATATATATATATATATATATATATATATATATATATATATATATATATATATATATATATATATATATATATTTATTTAATTAACTTAATATACACATTATTATAATATTCTTATTATATATTATTATTAATTATATATATATATTATATATATATATGATATATTACTGAATGAACTATGATAAAGAATGTTAAATAAATGAATAAATATATATTTATTATATATATATATATAAATAAATAAATAAATATATAAATAAATAAATAAATAAATATATAGTTATATATATATATATATATATATATATATATATATATATATATATATATATATATATATATATATATATATATATATATATATATATATATATATATATTAGTTGTCACCACCACTCACGGGCAGAGCCCTATTCAGGGAGGGGGTGTTGCACGCCAAAATTTCATCCGTTAGCGCAAATTACTCAGATGAGCACAGACGCAGGCTTTAAAGTGAGGGAGATTAAATTCAGCAGGAAACACAGAAGATGGAAGAGAATTCCACAGAACAGAGGTGGCAGGAAAGAAGGAAGCATCGCAGCGAACTAGCCTGGAGTTACCAATATCCACACAAAACTCGTGCGCAGACACAGCACCCCTTGTGCTACGAGGGCGTCGTAAAGGTGGTGGTACGCGAGTGGTAAGTTCCCTTGAACACCTGCCGCTGCGGTACCTATAGAAAAGAGATAAAGTACCAACCTCGCGCCGCAAAGATAGAGGGTCAAGTGAACTGGAAAGTACAGAACAGTTGATAAGCATTTTGGCTTTTGACTCGACCCTGTAAAAAAGCCGGGTGAAACCAAAGCCCCCCCAGATATGAGAACAGTACTCCATACAATGGCGGATGAGACCCTTGTATAGCTGGAGTAACTGAGAAGAGAAAAAAAAAGTCTCACAGTCTAAGCAGAACTCCCAGTTTCTTTGAGGCCGCCCTAGCAACAACTGTGATGTGAGGTTTCCAAGACATTTTTTTGTTTATGTTAAGGCCAAGGATGTTTATATTGTCAACAGGAGAGACGAGAGAACTGTCGAAAGATATAGGAAAGTTAGAAGGTGTTTTAGAGAGGGAGATTTGTAGAAGTTGAGTTTTTAAAAAATTGAATTTCACAAGGTTGAGACAACCCCAATCCGAAATTCTGTCCAGATCAGCGAGAAAAGAATCGGAACGATTAAGATGACAGACAATTCTAGAAGTAAAAGAAGGAGCAGAATTGAAATGAGTTGAAGAGTGAAAGGTCGAGTCATCGGCATATGAGTGGATAGAGTTAGATGTGCAGGTAAGAAGATCATTAATGAAAAGTAAGAATAAAGTAAGAGATAAGACCGAACCATGAGGAACACCACTATTGACAGAAAAAGAAAAAGAAGTCGCTCCATCAACCACAGCCGATATTGAGCGACTTGAAAGAAAGCTAGACATAAGTAAGCAAAGAGAAGGAGGAAACTCAAAGGAGGGGAGCTTGGAGAGCAGTGACGCGTGCCATACCCGGTCAAATGCTTTGGATATGTCAAGCGCCACCACGCAAGTCTCCTCCTTGAAGCGGCGCACGAAACGCGCGAAAGCATTTCACGATAAATGCGAAAACGTTAAAACACCACCCCAAAACTGGAACGAAGTACAACA
>JABUQX010127787.1:17500-18758 GCA_015478945.1 Trachelipus rathkii | reverse complement strand
TATATCATAAAACATATACGTTATATATAATATATATACTATATCATATATATCTATAATATTATATATTACATATAATATACTATATAATATATATATATATAGATATATATTATATATATATTATATATATATAATATATTATATATATACATATATATATATCTTATATATATATATATATATATAGATAATATATATACTACTAATATATATATATATAATAATATACAATACATAATACACTATACTATAATATATATATATAGTGATTTCCTCAGTAAATTCTCTTTCATTCTGTCAATTAAAAGATAAGGTAAAAAGGTTAAATTCATGTCTGGAGATTTAGAGATCTTGATTTAGAAATACGATAGCATCAGTCTAACGTGGAAAATACTAATTTTCTTAAAGAATATTCCAAATTAATTTTTTTACAAAGTTCTTTTTATACAATTAGTTAAAAAACTTCTATATATATATCTTACTATATACTATGATATATAAATATACATATATTTATATTTATTTATATATTTATATATATATATAATATTATATATTATATATATATTATATATATTATATATTTATATATATTATATGTATATATATATATATAATTATATATATATATATATATATATTACTATATATATATATATATATATAATATATATATAATATTTATTAGTTATACTATATGCTAATATAATAGCTAAAAACTTATAATCATGATTATTTGTAAAACAAAAACCCTTTTTTTAAAAAAATTAATCTAAATAATCTCTTCTCACGTAAACATATTTCAAAATTTTTAACCAAAGTATTTATTCTATATATTTTATTTTTTTTGCTTCTTCTCTTTCTCCCTATTTCAGAGATTTGTTTTATTATTTATCTTTAAAGCTAATAACAATTTCTTTCTCATAAATGATAGAAATGAAGATAATGGAAAATTGTTACTAACCTGTTTTTTTTTTTTAAATATATACTACTACTACTACTCTTAATACTATTACTACCAACCACTATACTACTACTCTACTACTACTACTATACATACTACTACAGGAGGGGACATAATTAATAAATATTAATAATAATAATAATAATAATATAACTATTATAATAAATAATTAATAATAATAATAATAATAAATAATAATTAATTATAATATAATAATAAAATAATAATAATAATTAATTAATAATAAGAATATCTAATTATAAATATAAATAAAAATAAAATAAAATATAA
>JABUQX010127787.1:0-5000 GCA_015478945.1 Trachelipus rathkii | reverse complement strand
TATATATATATATATATATATATATATATATATATATATATATACATATATAGTTATATATATGTATTTAAGCTTATTTATATTGTTATATATATATATATATATATATATATATATATATATATATATAGTTATTATTATATATATATATATATATATATATATATATATTATATGTTATATATATATATATATAATATTATATATAGTATATATGTATATATATATATATATATATATATATATATATATATATAATCTGTATAGTTATCTATATTTATATATATATAAGACTTTGGGATGTATATAAAGAATATATATATATATATATATATATATATATATTATTTATTATTATATATATATATATATATATATATCGGCATATGTATAAAAAGAGAATCCATAGAAGATATTTACTCTCCCCCAACAGGAAAAGACCATCGTTGGACTCCGTCGCTGAGTGAACAGCAGCCGAGAGCTTTATCCACTAAGTCATCCACTTTCCCAAGAAAGAAAGTTTTAAGCATAGCTTTTAAAGCTCTCGGTTTCGAATCCCATAATTGCTGAGTACTCAAAGAGGGAGAGTACACGCATACTTGAAGTGTTGAAATTACCTCCCATTTTTAATAGTGCACTTTTCTCTTTTGCGTTCATATTCTTTACACACTCATCCTCCAGGCAACATACTACTGACCACCATTTATCTACATAGCATATACACATGATTAAAGTACACACCCCTCTTCTAGATAACACTTTACAGACATCCCTACCATTCTTTAATAAATTTATGATAAATATCTAAGAACTTAATTTTCTTCTATTCAAAAGGAATCCACTAGCCTCTTTTAATTAAGGCATTGTAATCATATTATTACTATTGGTGTCCTAAGTAATTGAAAGAATTGCCCACATCATATGTCCTGCGTGTCGTAGGAGCCGACTAAGGGACGGTGATAGTTGGGTTGGCTGCCTACTACCATCTATTTCTTGCCAGGAATGCTAATGCAGGCCTCGGAGAGGGTCGGGATGGCCGTAAACGGCCTTCTATCTTTCGGCGAAATTGTATGAATCGTATGGGTACATGGAATGTCAGAGGAGAAGAGGAGAGAGGTGATGGATGTATTTAGAAAGGGCAAATTTGATTTGCTCGCTGTGACTGAAACAAAGATGAAAGGAAACGTTGAAATTGAGTGGTGTGGTGTGAAATGTGTGTGTGCTGGTGTGGAAATGAATGAGAGAGGAAGAGAAGGAGTTGCAATTTTTATGAGTGACCTGTGGTACAAAGCTATGGTAGACTTTGATTGTGTGAGTCCTAGAATTCTAATAGTTAAATTTAAGTTTGAAAAGGTCAAGGTATGTGTGGTTGTGACGTATGGTCCATCTGAGGGAAACGTTGAAGAGAGTACGATTTTTTGGGATAATCTGAATGATGTTCTGGATGGGGTGAGTAGGAGCTTCAGATTGATAGTGTTGGGGGACCTGAATGGTTGGATAGGTGATCAAAAAAGGGATGGTATAACAGGTGGTTTTGGGGTGGCGGGAGAAAATGAGAATGGTAGGAAGGTGATTGATTTCTGTGAAGAGAGAGGTATGTGTGTAAGTAATACTTTCTTTAAACACAAGAGTATCCATAAGTATACTAGAGTTGGTGTAGGTAGAGATGGTATCGAAGTGAAAAGTATGATTGATTTAGTGTTGGTGAAGAAGGAGATGTTGAAGTATGTGTTGGATGTTAAATCAGTTAGGGGTTTAGGAATGGGATTATCAGATCATTATGTTGTTCTATGTAAAATTAAGTTAGTGGGGGCTTGGATGGAGAGGAAGGTGATACGAAAGCAAGTAGGTAAAATTAGAGTGAGAAGTTAAGTGAACAAGACAATAAGGATAAGTATGTAAGAGCGCTCGCTAGTAAAACGGTTGAATGTGAACAAGTTGATACTGAACAAATCTGGCAAATGAAGGAAGCAATTGTTAGTAGTGCAAAGGAAGTATGTGATGTGCTAAAGTAGGATGTAAGAATGTTAACAGTAAATGGTGGAATGAAGAGGTGATGAAAGCGGTTAAAGGTAAAAAAGAAGCGTGGTTGAATGTACTAAAAGCAAATGATGAAGACTCAAAAGAGTAATTCCATACCAGTTCAACCAAAATTTTGACAAAATTTTCATGACCCTCTCCGATTTTACTGAAAATTGCTATACCTGTAAAGCTCAATGAGAGAAGTTCAATGGTATTTGTCTCAATGCTGTAGGTCATTCGGTTGCAGAGTTATGACCTCCTAAAGTTAGGTCAAAATGTGCATTTTTGCTAAACCAGTTAAAGGTCAACATTCAATATCTCCGGAACTATAGCACCTACAGAGTTGCTTTTTGCACAGTTTTGAAGCTCTTGAGTTGGGCAACAATATTTACTCTATGCATATTTACTCTAGGAGGTCAAAAAAAAAAGTTGACCTTTCATTGACCTTTGACCTTGAAAAGGTCAAATAAAGTATCAACCAATTTTTTTGTAACTTGACATGATCATTGGTATATATGTATACTTCATTATAAATAAAAATTTATTTTGGGTATTTATGTAGTTTAAGAGTTATAGCCATTTATTTGACCAAAGAAAAGGAGAAAATATGAATTAAGGGAAATTTTAGAGACTGCATAATTTGTTTGTGTCTTATTTGTCATGAATATCATATATTATATATTATATATTATTATTATTACATATTGTTAATATATATATATATATATTACATATATATATATATTATACATATATACATATTATATTATTATTATTATTATTATAGAATAGTTATATTATATATATATATTATTATATATATTATTATTATTATACATATTAATATATTTATATTATTATTATTATATATATATTATTATTATTATTACATATATATTATATATTATATATTACATATTATTATTATTATATATTATATATATATTATTATTATTATTATTATGTTATATACATATTATTATTATTATTATATATATATTATATATATATATATATATTATTATTATACATATATACATATTACATATTACATATTACTATATAATGTTAATATATATATATATATATATATATATATATATATATATATATATATATATATATATATATATATATATATATATAATTTACTTACAGACAGTACAAAAATAATTATTTGAAAATAAATAATAATAAAAAAAAGGATATAAAAGATCTATTCTAAAAAAAAGAACAACATAAAACATGTGTTTTGATAAATTAATTTCATACTACTGAAAACAAGAACGCAGTTAACTCAGAGCTCAGTCATTTTGTAACTTTACTGCATTAAGACCAAACCTGGTAAGAACTCGCTAAGTAATTAAAAGAAACTCATTGTATAAAGTTATTTTCAAATTAAATTCATTGCTAACTATTTTTGTAGTTGTGCCTAGTAATATGACTCAATTACATGAAGCCTATTCTTTCCTACAGGATGTTTTGCTGTGACCCATTTAAAAGTCACACTAAAAAAATAAAAAATGAACGTAATGTAACAAAAGATTTAATTTCTACGAATCCTGATTTAAATTTAACACAGAAAAAAATTTGTACAAACTGCCGCAAGTTATTAGCAAAGGCCTCATCTTCAAAGTCAGACAATTTAAGTGAAAACATTACATTAGATACATCACCTCGTACACATGATAGTGATCCCGAAATAGTAACAGATTATCAGATTGAAAGTCTCAATGAATCTTTGGCAAAACTAGATGAGACACCACTGAAAAAATGCAAGGCATCGCACAGCAAACGATACACGAAGAAGTTCGTGAAAGTAAAAGACAAGTTGAAAAGAACATTTGAACTAGGTGGTGGTTCTGGAATGTCATCCGGAAACGATTCGGAAGTTAATATAGAAATGGAATTTATCCAACATCTAAAAGAAAAGTTTAACAGTGAGGAAACTAGCCGAAGTGAAAAACTTACCATTTTGACTGTCCTTTCAAAATCATGGACTAGACATAAAATCATGAAGACCTTTAACTGCTCACAATACATGGTTCGACAAGCCAAAAATTTAGTAACAGAGAAAGGTGTACTCTCCACACCGAATCCACGGTTAGGGAAACATCTAAATAGGAACACTGCTGCAAAAGTTACAGACTTCTATCATTCTCCAGACGTGAGTAGAGAAATGCCAGGTATGAAAGACTATGTCTCTGTAAAACAAGCTGATGGTTGTCGTGAAAGAAAACAAAAGTTCCTCATGCTTTGTAATTTGAAAGAAGCATTTGAGAACTTCAAAGGGAAATATCCAGAACTAAAGATTGGGTTCTCAAAGTTTGCAGAGCTTCGACCAAAAGAATGTGTATTGCCTGGAGCCAGTGGCACACATTCTGTTTGCGTTTGTACTAATCAAAATGTGAAACTTAGCCTGGCAGCAATTGAAACAATTTTTATACATGACTCAACAAATTCTGATACTCCTGAGGATAACATAGATACAAATTATGTTTCTCACTATAGGCACTGTCTTGCCCTTCTCCAATGTAACCCACCACAGAAGTGTTATTTTGGTTGTTGTGAAGAATGGCCAAGAAAAGAAAAATTTATAGACTTATTGACAACATTATTTGACAAAAAAGGGGTTGATGATATATAATTCAGTCAATGTTTTTTTATATATATATATATATATATATATATATATATATATATATATATATATATATATATATATATATATATATATAAAGGTATATATATATATATATATATATATAATTTGAAATATAAAAAAATATATATATATATATATAATATATATATATATATATATATATATATATATATATATATATATATATATATATATATATATATATATATATATATATATATATATATATATATATATATATGAAGGGAGAGAAACAAATCGCAATGATATGATACATGTCTTTGATAGATATATGTTAAACATAAAATACAAC
>JABUQX010127786.1:52500-62367 GCA_015478945.1 Trachelipus rathkii | reverse complement strand
CGTGGTATAGTAGGTGAGTGTAGTATTAGTGAGGTGAGGGATAGGATATTCGTAGTTAGTGGGTAGTAGGTAGTTGAGTTTGCTATAGTATAGGCTCACATACGGGGGTAGTATTATATACTATAGTAGTAGTACTATATATATTATGTATATAGGGTATATAAGGTAGTGGTTATATGATAGGTAGGTGGTAGTATATGATATATACTATATAGGTAGATATAGTATGGATGACTATATAGTATATGATATAGTATATATAAGGTATATAGTAGCGTCAAGTAGAGTATAGTAGGTATGCATATATATACTGAGTAAATAGTAGCTCGAACATACCTAGTATATAATAGCTAGTGTATATAGCTACGTTAGTATATATGTATATACTTAGGTAATATTGAGGTGTATATATATATATTAGTACATTTATATATTAGTATGGTAGTAGTCTAGTAATGTGAACCGTAAGAATAGTATACTATATTATAGTATGATATCTATATATACGTATTGTGATATGTGATTATGTAAGATATACCGGAGGCTTTAGTACTATAGTAGTAGGTAGTATATATATAATACTTATAGTATTATAATATATAGCGTAAAATATGGAAGTATGTAAATAGTAGTGAGTGAGTGAGTATATAGGGTGGTATGATGATTATCTATATATGAGTAATGTGATAGTATGTCTGTAGTATAATATATATGAGTTGTATAGTATAGGTAGTACTTATATTAGTAGTTATTATAGTAGTATATATATGTGTGTATATGTATAATATTATATGATAGAATATAGTATTAGGTAGGTAAAAAGTAGAAGGGTAAATTTTTTAAGGATGTATATGATACGTACGTAGTAGTATAGTGATATTATATAGTACGGGGGCGGAGGTGAGGGGGTGTTGAGTATGATAGTTGAGTGATGACTGGTATGATATAGTAGTATATATAGAGGTAGCTAGTAGCGTGAGCGGGCGCCGCATGATATAGTACGTGATGTGATACGGTAGTATGTAGCGTTATGAGGTTGAGGCGGTGGGGGTGAGAGTATGATATCGGTATAGTTGTATAGGGTATGTCGTATTTATGTGGGGGTTTAGTAAAGTGGTTTGGTGGGGGTGTTCTGGGTGTACTATATATATAGATAGGGTATAGGTTACTAATATGTAGGTATAATCAAATTTATAGTAATATATGGTAGTATAGTAGTATATAGTATATATGATATAATATATATATTTTATAGTATATTTATATAGGGGCGGGGGGGGTATAGATAGGGTATAGATGAGTTACGGTAGTATATATGATAATAGGGTAGTAGGTATAATATATATAGTAGGTATATTGACGGGTTACTGATATTGAGTATATATATAGGTGCTATATAAATAAGTGAGTATATAATATATAGTAGGTAGTATATCGTATTATGTTAGTTAGATAATAGGTGATATATATAGACGTATATATATGAGGTAGGGGGGCGGGGGGCTAAGGTGTACTATATATCGGGTTTGGTGCTCTGGCAGGGTAGTAGGTATATAGTAGGATATTTCTGTCTAGTATATATATAGGTATAGGTACGTAGGAGTGAGGGTAGGGTGGATCTGTCTTTACGACCTAGGTGTTTCCTTAATTGACTTATTTATTGGGATTTTGAGAAGGGCTGCAGCAAGTTGTCGAAATATTCGTTTGGGAAGTTAGAGGTAACAAGTCTTAAAAATTGACATCTTGGGGCTGGGGGTGGAAGGGGAAGGTTTAGAGTGTTGTAGTAGATGTTGTGATTTTTAGATGAAATACAGGGGGATCTTTTTCAGCCTAGGATATCGCTGAGAATCTTAATATTTTCAATTTCTGGGTTTATTGCACTCAAACAGAAGGTAAGTATTGATATAGTATGAGGTGTATCCCCCGTTGTGCTTGCCTCGCTTGATTAAGGTTTTCTGACTTGATGATTGGTAGTATTGAGTATATGTATGAGTAGTAATATAGTATTATGATATAGTAATATCATATATAGTTAGTTAGTACTATATATATATATATGTAATATATACTAGTAGTCTTTACTATTTAGCTATTATATATTATGAGTGATAGGTATATGAAGTAGAGCTGAGTAATATAGTATATACTGATTATATATAGTATAGTACTATTAATATATAGTATATTGATATATATATCGTATATAGGTAGTTAGTATAGTATATAGTATATATATATAGCCATAATATAGTATCTATAACATATATAGTATATATCATATATAAGTATATATATAAGTGGATGATATATGATTTATATTTTCAGTGTATAGTAGTATATATATATATATAGTATATAATATAATATATGTGGTGTAGCTATATTATATTCATATGTATATTAGTTATGATAGTGATTATGATATACGTCTATATATGTATAATATATACGTATATATAGTATATATATATATAACTATATATAACGTATATATATAGTATTGAGTATATATCATATATATAGGTATATAGTAGTTATAATATATATATTATATACTGATAGTATGATATATATATGGTATATATTGTGATGGATATATATGATAGTATTTATATATATTATACTATATATATATAATATAATATATGGATATATATATATTACATATAGTATATGGTATAAGTATAGATATTGATAGTAGTAGTGTAGATAGAGTATAAGTGGAGTGATATAGTATATGTAGTATGAGCGTAGTATGATAGTATGAGGAATATGATATATATATTAGGTATGATATGTGAATATATGGATAGATATATAATAGAACTAATATATATATAATATATATATATAGTATATAGTATAGTATATATATATATAATTGATGAAATGATGTATATGATATATATGATATAGTGTATATATGTATATATAATATAGTAGTAGTAGTAGTAAGTATATATATATATATATATATATATATATATATATATAGTATTATATATTATATATATAGTATATATGATATATATATATTTAGTACTATTTTTTTTTAGTGATGAGTATTATATATATTATTATATATATATATATACATATATGACTATATATATCAGGCGTGTGAGATGTAGATAGGAGTGTAGTCATTTTTGTATGAGTAGTATAGTATATACATATATATAGGTATATAGTATATATATATAGTATGTAGTAATATTATATCAATTTATATATATAGTATATCAGGTATAGTATATATATATATAGTATATATAGTATATATATATATATAAGTGTATGTATATATAGTGAGTAATAGTATTAGTGAATATTATAGCTATGGTAGTAGTACTATATATATAGGTAATATATATTATATATACTAATTAGTATATAGGGTGATTCATCTGACGATGCAGAAAGGTTCGACGGGACGAACTAGAGTCTTGGACATATTGAAAGTTTTTTGGGTTTTCCATGTTTCGTTTAATTCGAGATGCCCATCTTAGTGTATTTGAGGGGATACAGTTGTCCTCTGTCAAATTGAATGTTTTTAGAATGACGAGTCTGGCTTTGTTATGGTTTTTCGCAATTTTAGGAAAGCAGTTGGAACAGTTCATTCGAATTGTTCTTATGTCTTAGTGGTTTGTGTTATGAGGAGTTTACAACTAGTGATGTTATCAAGATTTAAGCTACAGCAGGACTCTGTTATATTTGGTTAAAAATATAAAGATACTATTAAAATATATATATAAATATAGTATATATTAATATACTATATAGGGTTATGGTATATATGTATGTAGTAAATTATATGCTGGACTTTCTGATATAGTTAGTATATTATACGTATATAGTATATATATATATATATACTATTTATAGTATATGTTATGTATATAGTATAATATATATTGCGTATATATAGATAGGTAGTAGGTGAGGTATATATAAGTAGCAAAGGAGGCTAACGTAAATGAAGAAAGTTAAACGCCGTTAGATCCTTAATCGTAACAAAAAACAATTAACGCGTTAATCATTAAAGCGCTTGTCGTAAAGGAAATGTATCTTAGTTAACGTTTTGATGGCGTTACGTTAACCGTCGGTCAAAATATGTAGGAATAGTAAGTGAATTTGTCAAGTAAATTCACAAAGTATTGCATGAAAAAATTGCAGAGAGGATAATAATACAAAGATATGAACAAAATAATCGAAAAGTAATGGATAAGTAATATGATTAATACCCTATAAAAGATTTGCAATACAAACAGTGTTTCGAAGGATAATAATAATCAATAATAATAAATAAATAATGAATAAATAAAAATGAATAATAATATAATGAAAATCAAAAATTAAAAATAAAAATCAAAAGTAATTATCATAATAATGAAATAATAGGATAATGAATAGATAAAATGATTAGATAATTAGATAAGAGTAATAATAGATAATAATGTATCCCAAAAACTTACCTGAAGATAGGTAGTTAATCAAGAATAATAATAATTAGAAGATAATAAAAAAATGAATTAAATAAAAATAATAGAATGAAAAATCATATTGATTTAAGACAATAAGGAAAATAAAAATAAAAATAAAATAAAATAAGAAATTTAAGTAATAATGAAATAATAATTAATACGATAATAATAATGCAATATTAATAATAATAGATATAAATAGGTATGATAATAATAATAATAATAATAATAGTAATAATATCCCAACAGATATTAGATAATGAGTGAATTTGCGCTATCAAAGATTTAAAGTAGATGTTAGGCCTTGACCGGTAGGCAGATAGCTGTTTGCCCTTGCCAATTAGAATAGCTGGTCCATAAGCTTAAACTAGCCTTGAATTTAATACTTTAAATAGTATATGTGTTGTAATTGAAAAAAATAATAGGATATACCAACTAACAGTTTTAATACACCCATCATATAAAGGTTTTTATAAATGTTATAGAAGCTTATTGGATGCTATTTCTTATGATGGTCTTTTCAGCTAAGTCGCAAAAAGAAGGCAAGTTTCAAGTAAGCGAACGAAAGAAGTTATCGACTTCATTGAAGCGCGCAAGCGCAGGTCTTTATCTTTTTTTCCTTCACCGAACCAATAAAGAAATGAGATAACATCATAATTAAAACATGTTGTAGGCCGCATGTGGCACTGAAAGTGGGAATAGAGTGAACCGCGGGTAAGGGAATAAGACACATTTTGCCAGATAGTGTGAGAAGGAGCGTGTTGAGGAAATTTTGGTAATAAAAAGAGAATTAATGTGTCTGTTATCGAAGTCGAAAATGGCTAATACAATTTAAAATGCTGAGTAAGAATAGTATTGTTATAAACTCGGGCAAATTCCGGTAACGGTTGAACGGAGTAGGGAGAAAATTTTAACTCGTTCAAACGTTAATTTCACAAATGTCAACTCGTTAATAGTGCGCGTTAGCTTCGCGCGGGGTCTTTTCGAAATAAGAAAGCGTTAAAGTAACTAAATTAAACAACATTTAATTAACTGGAGTTAACGCCTTAAAGGCGCGTTAATGCCGCACCGTTGTATATGCTATATATATAGTATAGGTATATATATGTAGTATATTATAATATAGTATATATAGTATATATATATATAGGATATAAGTGTATATATACTGTATATTAGAGGTGTATAGTATTATAGTAGTAGTTGTAGTAGGTATATATATATACAGACCCATTTTATATATGACGATAATTCTAAGTAATAATTTATCAATTTTTCCGCATTATAGAGGTGTTGTTGATTAATGGGAGGAAATGTTCTCGATTGGTTATCCTCGTCATTTGTTTTAGGTATTAGTGAGTTACCTTAGTAGGCGCCTGGGCTGATTCTCTCTTGTTTTTTCAAGTTCTTCTTCAGTTTTCTTTCTCACAAATAGTTTTGCTCTCTTCTCCCTCTTCTCTCTCTCCTCTTCTCGTCTCTCTCTCGTCTCTCTCTCTCTCGTCTCTCTCTATCCTCTCCTCAGTAGGTCTCAATCTTTGTCCCGTCTGTTGTCTCGTCTCTCTCTCTCATTGTCTCTCTTTCTCGCTGTGTATTCTTACCTTTACTCTTTTTTCTCTCCTTTCTCTCTCTCCATCAATTCTCAAAGTTTTATAATTTTTTTCACATGATAAAATGAAGTTATCGTGCGATAGATCTATTCTATGCTATCTATCTACTCTATGCGTATTAGGTCTATCTATATATCCATCTAGCTATATATCTCTGTCTAATTAATTTAGTCTTCTATCTATCTATCTATCCTATCTTGCGGCTATCTATCCTATCTAGTCTATCTATCTCTCTATCTGATACTTATTTATAATGAATGTATATGTAATACATTAAAATTGTTAGTATGGGAGAAAAAAAGGTGATAGTAGCTCCTATTTTCAGGGTGGGGCTCAAGGAATGTAAGATAGAAGCGTGGTTTTCCCTCCCTTATAAAATAACCATATTAAAATTATGTCGTATTTGGTGAGGGGGGAAGTAAAATCAAGGTTTATAAATTGAAAGGAAGATCATTGGGATGGAGGGATAGCTTCAATGGTATAGTACCGGGCATATTGTCCTTACGCGCAACATGCGGTGGTTCAGTCCAGGAGAAGGCAGTTAATTCTTTACCTTCCCATTTATATGTTCTTTCTTTAACATCTTATGCTAATTGCGATTATTATGCAATATTTAACATGCTAAAATAAAAGAACGAGGAAAGGCAAGCTGGACACCTGGTGATGCTCGCCTTGAACGGGAACTCGGTTGCATTATAACTGTTCTTGGATCCAACTTTTTTGGGTTGGAGGATAGCTCAGTTTGTATAGCACCGGGCATTTGGTCCTTCACGCGCATCATGCGGTGGTTCATCCCAGAGAAGGCAAAGTTAATTTTTTAAGCTGCTCCCATTATAGGGTGTTCTTTAGTTTACAATATAATATATATATATAATTTAGTATTATATAGTTCTATAATTTATAGTATAGTTATATATATAGTATATATATATATTATATATATATAATTATATATATATATATATATATATATATATATGTATAATATATATTAATACGTATATATAATAGTATATATCATATATATATATATATAGTATATATATAGTATTATATATATATATATATATATATATATATATATAATATAGTTTATAGTATATATATAGTATTTCTTATAACTGAATCTTCATTTCAAACTCGTGAGTATCAAATGTTGAACACAATATAGTCATCTATCTCTCGCTTGCAATTTTGCAACCAAGTTAGAGATAAGAAAATTAATCAAATCAAACATTAAGAAAACTTTAAAACCCATTTATAACTGAGTATATTGACAACCTAATTAGTGAAGCGGTATCTTGGTTTCATTTCTAGAACGATTCTGGAAGAAACAATAGATGAGAAAATAAGCTAAACACATTATTGCTCAAAAACTCATGCCACATTTTTGCACAGCAGTTGCCAATCTACCAAAATACTTTCTCACACTTCCACCTGACGTACCTTGCGCAATGGAGTCCGGATTCTATGAAAACAACTTTTTTTTAAATAATTTCCAACTGAATGGTGGACTATTGCCGTGAGGTTTGAATTTTGATAAATATAAATATTATATAATATTAATTCATTTATATTATATTATATACTAGTAATATATATTATATATATTAATATTATATATATAATATATAAGTATATATATATATATATATATCATATAAATTATA
The DNA here is from genome assembly GCA_015478945.1 of Trachelipus rathkii. NCBI lineage: Eukaryota > Metazoa > Arthropoda > Malacostraca > Isopoda > Trachelipodidae > Trachelipus > Trachelipus rathkii. Next base: position 54,606 of record JABUQX010127786.1, on the reverse strand, counting down.
TAGATATATATTTAGTACCAGTAATGGGTTAATTTTTTGTCCTAAATCGGTACTCCTGAAGTGGGTTTTGTTTAATACACCACATTTTATTAAGAAGAGTTTTTTGCCTACAATTATGTTGGGTTGAAGGAAACGATTTGTCCGTTTAAAATTTGAAAGTAAGCTCGCATAGTGAAAAGTAATTTCAATTATTATCCCAACAGAAAAGCTTTTAATTCAACGATATCAATGAAAATGTGCATTTATTTATTTAAAGAAATTTGTATAAGTTAACCAAAATTCGTCTCTGTTGACTAGTAGAGATTTTTTTCAAAAATGTTACTGAAAAATTGATTTTTTCGTCTCTATAAATATAAGTTATAAGAGAGAATTTCCTAAACTTGTTTTGGTATAGACAGTAACCTATATGTTGTTTGAAAGTTGATATAGAGCACGATAAAAGAGGCAATTGAAAATATAAATTAATAGGAAGATTAATGTTTAAGTCCTTTTATTTCAATGAAGATATTGCATTATACAGTATTAACAACTTTATATAAAAAATTGAAATTGTCCCATCACTGGTAAATAAAGATTTTAAAAAGCGAGTCAATAGTGGCTTTTGTTTCTTTATATAAGTTATATCAGGAAAGATTGGTGTTGAATTCTTATTGGTTGAAGGAATGAAATATTATTTTGGTGAATTGAATGCAAAGAATCGATGAGATTAAGTATAAAATTCATTACTGATGATAGTGTATAGTATATAAATATATAAATATATGATATATATATATATATGATATATATATATATATATAATATATATATAGTACTATATATAGTATAGTATACGGTATGATATATATATATATGTACTTATATATATATAGTATATATACATACTATGATAAAACGTATAAGCCTTAAAATATCTATGATGTTAGAATATTGCCTTAGTATCCACAATAAGATCAGATGATGAAGGAAAGAACATAAATGGGAAGGTAAGGAATTAGCTGGGCCCGCGTGGGATTGAACCACCGGGCATGTTGCGCGTGAGGACAAGATGCCCGGTGCTATACAACTGATGTAATATCCCTTGCCAATGCCAAAAACTTGGTGATTCACCATACCCGTATTCCTGTAACCGATTTCCTTAGAGACGAACCAGACATTCTTGATCTTTAAACCTTTTCCCCCACTGAGTTCTTCAGTTCTTTATATTAGTTGGGTTTCTGCGCTCCTAGTGAAATAGAGATTAATAATTTTTAACAGTCGTATAACTAACGTGAAGAGCGTTGTCAATAAAAAAAAATTTGTATCACAAAAGCATTCTCGGAGTCGAAGTTTATGTTTATAAAGAATGGGTAGGCCAGCAAAGCCATAGTTTACTCCCAGAAGTTATAAAAATTTATGATTCTTTTCAGAATATGAGCGATTGTTCCTGATGTCACGTCATTATTCTGATGACGTCATTTCTCTTCCTAATGTGGTCCAAAAACGTAACTTTATAATTTTTCAAATTATGAGTCATAATTTGTCCGCGGGAATACAACTTTTGTATCCTGTTCTATCTCTTCAAGCATTCCACAATTCTGCAAGGTCAGCCTACGTCATCATAGAGGATGCGGTTTGGTCACTTTGGTTCTGCTAACTGGTCTGTCATACGGTTGTACTTCTTTTTCATTTTCCTTGAAATGAATTACTGTTTCAACTGGAGTGATGCCTCGCAGCGTGGAAAGCGCATAACCGAGGTGGTTTTCTCTGGCCTGAAGGTAAACATTCCATTTTCTTTCCCTTCATCTATTACACATAAACCTTGGCTTCACTCTGCTTGTTCTTCATCTATTACACATAAACCTTAGTTTCCCCCTGCTTGTTCTTCATCTATTACACATAAACCTTGGCTACACCCTGCTTGTCCTTCATCTATTACACATAAACCTTGGCTTCACCCTGCTTGTCCTTCATCTATTACACATAAACCTTGGCTTCACCCTGCTTGTCTTTCATCTATTACACATAAACCTTGGCTTCACCCTGCTTACAAATAGTGTTATTCACAGCAGTGATGCTGCATTCAGAAATTAACGCAAATTTTAATCTTCAGAAACTTATTCAACT
>JABUQX010127786.1:22500-25000 GCA_015478945.1 Trachelipus rathkii | reverse complement strand
TGGGTTTGAGGATTGGCTCAAACGGTAAAGCATGAGTACGGTCGTTATCAGTTGGAACATTGCGGTGCGTTTCCGACCCCAGAGGAGTTTCAAGTTTTCTTTATCTTCTCGCAATTGTCCTTCTTACTATATATGGATAATATATATATTTATATAATATATATATATATTATATAGATATATATATATATATATATATATATAATATATATATATATAATATATATATAATTATTATTAATATAATATATATACTTTGAGGTTCATAAAAGTCAGCAAGCTAATTTAAATAAAACAAAAAGATTTAGGAGGAAAGTATCCCAAAGTTTAAAAAATCGAAGAATTAAAAGATGAATTAGGACAAATTAATAAATATATAGATAAATAAATAAATGCGTATGAAATTCAATCGAATGAGATCTTATTAATAGAACAAGGAAGGAAGTCTTAGAAATCTTCCTATTGATTGATTTAATTATATATATATATATATATATATATATTATATATATATATATATATATATATATATAATATATATATATATATATATATATATATATATATATTATATATATATATATATATATATATATATATATATATATATATATATTAGCCTTCTCTCGGCTCCCCACAGACTGCGGGTGGAGTGAGCAATAGTTAATAAGAAGAACATGACCTAAGTCAACTAAGAAAGGGCTTTCTCCCCATATTAGATCCCCATATCCTCAAGTGCAAGACCGTCACAGCCAAATTCAACCCTGGAGATTTATCCATTACGACAGGCTCCCACTGTGTCATCTCGTCAATGTCGGGGTCACATTCCTTATGTCAGGCCCTCAAGCATGCTTCCTCATAAAACCACACCATTTAGCCCCTATTATATACCATTCTATTCGCTTGAAATAAACTCGCGCTCCTTTACTTCTTACACTCTATTATTGCCTCAGTCCACTTTTTCTTTGATTTCCCAGCCGGTTGTTTCTCAAAAAAAATATTTTTTCAAAAATGAAATATTTCGGATAATTACTTGTATATTTACTTACATGTTTTATTTAAAATAAACAATACCATAGGGTAAATGCATTGCAGGTTCCTTAATGCATGGCAGACCACTCGCTGAAGCGCTCGCTTCAAATGAGCGCTGCGCGCGAGCGGTGCCGTATGGTTGTCATATATAAATAAAACCTCTATGTAACTTCTTAAACAATCCTATCATTCATTCTTTCCAAATAATCAAACAACTTTATTCTCTCATTTGATCCTTTCGCCACGATACACAACTCCCTATTATGTTCATTCCACATTTTATTAATTTTTCTTACTCCTAACACGCTCCTGAAAGTATCCAGCTTAACAGACTGCACCTTAACTCTATACCTCTTGTTCAACATCATAGTTTCACTACTACACAAGGATAACCGGTAATAACATACCTTGATGCAAAACCTTAGCACACTCAAGACTTAGTTCCCTTACATTCACCAAATATTTAATGGCACCAGCCACATTCTTACCACTCATAACTTTCCTACTACTCTCAGGATCCTCCGTTCCCTTTTCATCCAACATATATTCCAAAGATTTAAACTCAGATACTTGTTCCACTTTTCTACCATCCAATATGATTTCACAGTGAGGACTCTCCTCACTCAACACCATCATCATACTCTTATCTACATTTACTTGAGACTCCTCCTTTTACTTATATATATATATATATATATATATATATATATATATATATATAATAATATATAATAATATATATATATATCATATATATATATATATATTATATATATATATATATATATATATTTTAAATACATATATACAATATATATTATATATGATATATATATATATATATATATATATATATATATATATATATATATATATATATATATATATATATATATATATATATATATATATATATATATATATATATAGTATATGTATATATATATATATATATATATATATATATATATAGAAAAAAATATATATAATATATAATTATATATATAATATGTTTATATATATATATATATATATATATATATATATTAAAAAACAAAAGGTAATCAATTTTTCCAAAGTAAAATGATATAAAAATCTTTGATCAATTCGACTAACTTAAAGTAAAATGTTTTTTTTTTTTTTATTTTCGAAAAAGTTATTTTATTATTATTATTTTATTCATTTTGAGTGGGAGAGGACAGGGGGATTCTCACAGGGGAAAACAGGGGAGAATGTTTCTCATATATTTTATATTATTATTTAATATTTTACATATCTAAAATTTTTATTTATTTATATTATTGACAAATATTCTGTCGAGAAATCTCTTTATTTTTAATGTTTTATTTTTCACTTTTTTCTTAAAAAAATTGATAGCTTAATATTTTTATTTGGACTTTATATATATATATATATATATTTTATTAAAATATTAATATATAAATATATATATATATGATTAGATAGT
>JABUQX010127786.1:12500-17500 GCA_015478945.1 Trachelipus rathkii | reverse complement strand
TTGAACTTGGTTAAATGGACGTTCGGTGCTTTTCCTTTTTAATGTATAAAATGATGTGCCTAAAAGGTATTCTAAATTCTGCTTTTTGCTCATATCAGTGTTTGGAATGATGTCGTCGAGGGAGGATCTCTCTCTCTCTCTATCTCTATCTCTCTCTCTCTCTATCTCTCTCTCTCTCTCTCTCTCTCTCTCTCTCTCTCTATATATATATATATATATATATATATATATATATATATATATATATATATATATATATATATATATATATTAAAATTAAGCCTGCCTACCCTGAAAGACAAGTCACGTCACGTGCCTGTGATATATATATATATATATATATATATATATATATATATATATATATATATATATATATATATATATATATATATATATATATATATATATATATACTTATATATATATATATATATATATATATATATATATATTCCTGGTTAAGAAGTGACACCACCACAGTTTTCATTTGTCCCAATTAAAAGGTTGGGTCAGTGAATCAAAATTGTTGATAAATATATAGAAAAGAAGGCTACTTAGAAGCAGGGTAAACTTCCATCCTTGCCTAGCAATAATAATTTTGCATGTAGACACAAATTTGGTCAAATCACTAAAATTAAAATCACGCTGTGCAATAATTTGTGTTAAGAGCGATCATATCATTGACAACAACTAACACCACCCCCTTTAATTAGTTAGGGCTCTGCCCGTGACTGGTGGTGACATCTGGTAAAAAAAAATGTATATTAGCACTCAATAGAACATAATTTTAATTTGTTAAAAATAATTCTCTTTACTATATTAGACATGTAATTTAAATAACCTATTTTTTTCCTTAAGTTCTTTTATCAAGTTTTTAACCTTCTATAATGGTTTTGTAAAAAAATTAATTTTGAAAATTATTTATTTTAATTTATATATTTTTATTAATTTTTAGTGTGGGTAAAACAGCAGAAATGTTGAATTTAACTAAAATGTTTAAAATTTATTTCTTGAATGGTTTTATATTAGCAAACAATATTGCGACTTTCTGGCACGAGTTTAAAGATTTTTTTTTTTTTTTTTTTTAGATAAAAAATTTATTTCAAAACTTTCGGAAAATTGGTTTACCTTCTTAAAAAAAAATAATGAAAGAAGAAAAATAGTTCTTACCTTCGGTAAAGCAATAATATTTAATATTTAATTTTTTTGAAAAACAATAGGTATTCATTTATTTATTTATTTGTGCATATTTAGTGATAACAATGAAATACCTTCAATTTAGTTAGTATTTAACATACTTGCTGTCCTATACGCCTCATACGTGTCAAAAGAATAAAACTGACCCGATTAAACGGCATGTCTCAATTAAATTGTAAATACTATTATCATTATATATTTTTGATAATAAACCCCAAAAAAGTTATTCTTTATCAATCAACACTATATATATATATATATATATATATATATATATATATATATATATATATATATATATATATATATATATATATATATATATATATATATATATATATATATATATATATATTTATATATATATATATATATATATATATATAAATATATATATATATATATATATATATATATATATATATATATATATATATATATATATATATATATATAAATATATATATATATATATATATATATATATATATATATATATATATATATATATATCCTCTGGTGAGCAAAGGCCGGAGGCCTACCAAATTTCCCCAAAGTTAGGGGAAATTGAAAAGCCGACATGCCCCATACACGACGTTTGAAAGTATGCAATTCGAAGGTAGTTTGAGAAATAGTTTAAGTAAGTGTGTTAAAGACTTTACCAGTTTAGCACATGAAAGATTGAGCATATCGGTTAAGTCTGGGGTCAGAGGGTTGGACAGAGAAAGGAAGAAACTGTGTGGCAAGGCGTGTCGCGCGAAAGCTTGTCAATGGAGGAAGTATTCCACTGGAGGGTTCAAAAGAGTAGTTACCGCAGTAACAGCGATAGTATAAAGAAAGTGAGGCAACAATATGTTGGGCAGAAAGGAACTGGAGGGAGTTAGTGAGAGTAGGAGAGTCGGTAAAACGGAAAGTCAAAGACTCCACCTTTTTAAGGAGAGTTGCGTGAGTGAAACCATCCCAGGTTTGTGAGGCATACTCCATACAGGGGCGAACTACACCTATATAAAGAGGAAGCAACTGGGTAAGAGTGAAGAAATTCTGAAGACGTTTCAGAACACTCAACTATTTAGAAGTTTGTTTAGAAAGAGAAGTAATGTGATCCTTCCAAGAGAGAGAGAGAGAGAGAGAGAGAGAGAGAGAGAGAGAGAGAGAGAGAGACAAGAGAGAGAGAGAGAGAGAGAGAGAGAGAGAGAGAGAGAGAGAGAGAGAGAGAGAGAGAGAGAGAGAGAGAGAGAGAGAGAGAGAGAGAGAGATGCGATCTTTCCAATTAAGGTCACGAGAAAAAGAAACGCCAAGAATATTAAGGTCGGGCGAAGGTTTTAATTGTATGATTTCGAAAAACGTGTTGTAGCAAGTTGTGTGTATGATTATGCCGAGTAGTTAGGAATAAGGAATTGAGATTTGAGTCATTGAAAACAACCATGTTCTCAATGTCCTATTTAGAAATTTGAGAAAGGTCAGAGGTTAGTTGCTCAAGGGCCGCCCTTTTAGCTTAAGCCACTTGATGTTGGGTGGGGTCATCTTGGGTGGATCATCTTTTGAAATTTAATGAATAATGAAGGGTGGAGTCATGGTTATAGGAGCGGATAGGTGATGAGGTAGAGAGAAGGTCATAAACGAAAAATTAAAGAGTTGGGATAGTACAGAACCCTGAGGAACACCACTATTTATAGATTTAAAGGATGAACAACGGCCATCTACAACTGCTGCTGTTATAGAACGACCGGAAAGGAAATCAGAGAGGTCACAGAGAGAAGGACAGAGACCGATGGAGGGAAGTTAAAAAAAATCAAAGCTTTGTGTCAGCCTTTATCGAAGGCTTGCGATATGTCGAGCGCCACGACAAAAGATTCAATGAAATGCCGAAGAACTGAGGATCAAGAATCAGGGAAAAGGGATAGATGATCGCCTATAGAACGTTTCTTATCAAAGCCATACTGGTGATCAGAGTTGTCTTATTAACTCTCTCTCTCTCTCTCTCTCTCTCTCTCTCTCTCTCTCTCTCTCTCTCTCTCTCTCTCTCTCTCTCTCTCTCTCTCTCTCTCTCTCTATTCAATCTTAGAAATAAGTTTTGAAAATTAGGAAGTTTCCAAATCTTCCTAGCAAGGATTGATTTGAAAACTTTAGAAAGAACAGAGGTTAAAGCGATAGAATGATAGTTTGTGGGTTGAGAAGGAATTCCGTATTTTTTGGCAAAGGCTGAATGAGAGCAACATTTCTAGCAGAAAGGAAAAGCCGATGTAGATAGCCAGAGACGAAATAGTCTACCAAGGCAGGATGCAAGTTCAGACGCACAAGTTTTGAGAATCAAAGGAGGAATACCAGCAGGACTGTACATCTTCGTAGTGTTAATTACATGGAGAGCGGAAATAACTCCTTTTGAAGAACTTGCAATGTTTGGCATAAATGAGTTGGAGGTTGGGGGGTGGAGAAGGGGAAATACCCCCGGAATCGCCTAGAGTGGAGTTAGAGGTAAAGGTTTTAGCCTTCAGCCTTAGCTGAAGGTAAAACGGCGGTTGTGTTGTGGGAAAATACTAGATGAAGGATAGAGCAAAGTTAGAGTTAACATTTTTGGCAAACCGCCAGAAGTCGTGATGATATGAGAAAGATGAACCAGAAAGATTAATGCCTTTTCTACGAGATAAGAGTTTTTAGTGTTACAGAAAATAGGTTTCACACGATTCTGGGATGGAATATAAGTTGCGTGAGTTTCTGATGTAATTTCTGAAGACAGCGCCCTCTGTGGCGAATAGCACGAGAACAAACAGAGGTAAACCAAGATTTGTTAGATTTAGGTGAATGGGAAAGAATGTGGTATGTGCATCCTAAAGTGCCAGAGAGAATCGTCTCTGTAATGATTTCAGCACACTCGAGTGAACCCTCCCACGGAAGCAGAAGTCATTCAATGGGAAATCTAAAAAGTATGACTGTAAATCCGACCAGATTGCTGCAACGAAGAACCAAAAAGGATTCCTAGAAAAACCTTTTTTTTTTTTTTTTTTTTTTTTGCGGAAGACTTGAAAAGATGGATCAGGATACAGAGATAACATGACCAGAGGATTAAAGAGAAGGATTAAAATTTAAGAAATGGCCTAAATGTTGTGTTTTATATATATAAGAGAGAAGTATATATATATATATATATATATATATATATATATATATATATATATATATATATATATATATATATATATATATATATATATATATATATATATATATATATATATATATATATATATATATATATATATATATATATATATATATATATATAAAAACAAAACTATTATTATTTCAATTGATAAATAATAAATAAGTATTTAATTCACTTCGCATATTATCAAGACTATATATAGAGTACATCTTGTAATAACAATAAATATAAATTCATAAGTCCTTTATATTTTTTGCATAGATACTCGTTACCATTCACAAAGGTAAATTTACGTTGAAGGGGATCATTTCTTCCTCGCATTTTTACATCTTATATATAATACAAAGGGAAGAATTTTTAAAATATTCATCATAAAAATTATATATTTACTCTTTCCTATATTCATATAATATAAATTATAAATGTAATTATTACAAGATATTATAGTATATATATATATATATATATATATATATATATATATATATATATATATATGTTGTTATATATATATATATATATATATATATATATATATATTTATTAAAAAGCTCTCACCTCACGGGCATAGCCCTATTCTAGGAGGGAAGCTTCTCTAGATAATTGCTACCTAGGATCCGGACTAGGGATTGAACCC
>JABUQX010127785.1:15000-25898 GCA_015478945.1 Trachelipus rathkii | reverse complement strand
ATAAGATCTATCATCGTGATCCATATCTCAAACAACTACAATAGTTACAGGAAAAGATACATTTTGGAAATCCTGTGGCAATAATTTTTTTATGCGAAAAACTGTATAAAAAAAAAAAAAAAAAAAAAAACATATCTCAAAAAACTTACAATAGCTACAGAAAAGGCATACTACATTTGGAATCCTTGCTAAAATTTTAGTTAGAAAATGTTAAAAAAAAATAAAATAAATTAAATAAAATAAATTATTGAGCTATTTTGTTTCTTAGGAGCAGGGACGATAAATATATATAATTATTTGTAAAGTATTACACGGGCAACTTGTAGCAGGTCGAGCCGACGGGAAGAACACAGGGCGGGGAGCGTTTTCCATACCCCGTAGGGAGGGGCGAAGGTGAACCCCCGCGACACCCAAATACCAAAGAGCGGGTGGTTCCGGCAAAGAGCGGTTGTTCCGGAGACCCTCCCCGGAGAGGGGGGAATTAGTCCATACCCCGTAGTTCCCCGAAGCCCGCAGCAGACCCCCGATCTCCTAGCCATCGTGTGCGGTATACCCCTTGGGGCTATTTCTTTAGTAAAAAAAAAAAAGGCAAAATTAATATTTAAAACTTTAATGTTCAATGCATGTAACCAATAAAAGGTCTCTACATAGGCTTAAACATCATATTACTATAATTATTAGCAATAGATATTTGTTTTTATTTTTTTATTTTTTTACATTCCGGTAATAAGATTTTACCAGGATTCCAAAAAAGTATTCTTTTTCGCTGTAGCTATTGTAGTTGGTTGAGAATTTTTTTTTTTTTTTATTTTTTTTTTTATTTTTTTTCGCGGATTAAAATTGGACCAGCATACCAGCAATGTATTCCTTTTTTCCCTGTCCTATTGTAGTTTTTTGAGAGTATGGATTGAGACTAGTTGTCGCCTCTAAACCGAATTATCACCATCTATATATATATATATATGTAATATATATATACTATATATATATATATTATATATATATATATATATATATATATTATTATTTTTATTTATAACTAAATGATCATATATATATAATATATATATATATTCAGAGATTCCCAATCCGGTCGTCCGCCGGCATCTGTCAGGGGTGCCGCGTGAATTTAATCTAATTGTAACATCTTTAATCATTTTAATGAAATTACATTTTTTTCCAAAGGCCAAAAAAATTCTTTAAAAGGAGGCTATATACTCCGACTCCACCCTCTGAAAAGTTATATATATGATACTATTTATATATATATATATATTAAATATAGAGTGAGAGTTAATATATACATATAGTATACTTAAATATATATATATATTACTATATTATATATATTATATACTATACTATATATATATATACTATAAATATGTATGTTATAGTAGAATATAAGTATATGATATATATATACATAATAAATATATATAATATATATATATATGTATATATATTATAGTATATTATATATATATATAGTATATTATATATATAATAATATATATATCATATATATGTATATTATATTATACTATATAATATATATATATATAATAATTATATAATATATACCTATTTATATATTATATATATATAGTAATATATTATATAATATATCAATTATCATAATATATATATTATATATATATATATATATAGTATATTATATATATATACTAATAGTAGTATAGTTATTATATAATATAGGTATATAATATATTAGATTATAATATATATATATATAATAATATATATATATATAAATATATTATAGATAATTATAAATATATATAGTATATATATATAGTAATAAAAATATATATATATAAATATATAATTATATATTAATATATATATATAATTGCTCAACAGAAGACCTTGGCTTTGGTAGATCAAATAATAAATATTTACGTCGAAATAAGCTAAAAAATTAAATAATGTTACTAGGGCTGAGAGTTAGGTTACATAAGGATTCAATCTGAAATGGATTAAGTTTGTATGGAACAAGAAAACCGCCTAACTTGAGAGAGCGATACTAAGGTTACCACCTTTAGCTTTAAAGTGAGAGTAATTTGAACATTATCATTCCCTGTTATCTTCTAGCATCAAAAAGATATTCCTTTTAAAGAAAAATCTGTATTTGTAAGAGTTATCGTGCTTACGGATTGCACTTGATATACAATCGAAGCGAGATAATCCACGTCCCCTGTGCTTAGTGTGTGTAGTGAAACGCTAAGCAATGAAGCCATAGCCCCAGCAAACTTAAGAAATAATTCTTGCTACGATAGCCACCCATGTTGTATCCCAAGATATACCGGCGTCATATTTTTCAAGGCTTATTAGAAAAATCAAGCAGAAAATATTCGGTAATAGAATGTGAACGAGATTTACCAAGAAGCTGACAACTGTTCTACGAAGCCTTCATTTACAAGTTGCCAAACTAACTCGCAAGAAAATGAAATCTAATACAACTGGAGAGGATATCATTTATTTTCTTAATAGCATAAATCTATCGTTGAAAACCATCTTGCGGCAAGATTTTGAAAACGATCCAAATTTGCAAACGGTGCGTGGGTCAAACGTAATACTGTAGATGCTAGAATATTGAAAATGCCGCCTAAATATAAATGTACGAGTCATAGATAAATAAAAATCCACCACTAATTTGTTTACAAATAGAATGAAAGAGACTGATATTACTGCCAAAATCAGCTTCTTGGTATTCTGTGTAGATTATTACTTGACGGTTAAAGTATATCTGTTGTAGCATTTTGTTTTGATCAAAGAGTTTGAAACAAATAACTGAGGTCACACAGCGCCGACATTCGCTTCCGTTCTCTTCCTATCTCAATAACCATAGTCGTTTCAGGAATATGTAACTGCCAGTGTGGTCTCCATCAATGTACAGAAAGCTAGAGAAGCGATTTACTGGCGCACGAGTCTTTAGAGGCTGAAATGGATCATTGAAAATAACCCACTACTTTCCGCACACGAAGAAGTACTAGTAGGAAAAATCTGTGAGTGATGCTGTTCGCTGAAGTGAAATCAGGTTGCATAAATGATTGATAAAGTTACATTAAAAAGTCCTTTGAAGTGTAGACTCTTTGAAAAAAAATGTGTGAAATGTTTTGATGCACAAGTATATCTTCATTATTATTTCATACAGAGGATGATGGGTTATCTCGTGGTGTAGCTACTAAACCGCGTTCTCACACTCAATAAGTGAAACTAAAAGTCTTGTTGAGAAAGAGAAAACATGAGCGCATTTTTTTCTTAGGTTCCTGCAACATGATATTGGTCGAGCGAGCACTTATGTTAATACAGATAGTCATATCTGTCAGTATATTCCCTTAGCTAAACTAAATGAAATTAAATACCTTCATTGCAGGCGACGACAAGGAAACAGAAAGCTCCTTCAACCAAATAAAATGAAAAATTTTCATGCAGAAAGCATAGCTTCTTGAAGAAACTGCAATTCAGAATAAGTGATTTTTCAAATTTCCATTTTTTAAAATTTTCGGAAACGAATGGAGAGGAAAAGCTAATAACGACCTCATCTCTCATCCATGTTATCAAAATTGCAATATGCAGTAGATTAGATACTGCCTTCTCTTTCCGTTACACAATCTGTGTAGTGGATTGTTTCACCCCATTTCACATGGCAAAGATATTGATTGAAGAATCTAGATTTCACAGCTACGAAAGTAGAGCGAATTTAATTATATCTCTGCCGCGCAATTCTTGACTGCAAAATTAAACTTTGTAGAAGACTGACATTATCAGTGGCTTCTTTTGGTTTAGTATACAAAAGGATTATCCTAACCTAGTAATAAAGCCCACATAGTTTCATTTTGCCATATTTTCAACAATTCATACTTTTCTGAACAAACTTTCTCTGCCGATATGGTCACAATAAAATGCAAAAACAAGAAATAGAATGCTGAAATCTTGAGGAAAATATGCTGTGCGTTTATTCCAAACATCAGTACCCTAACATACAATATTGGGCTGCTCCAAAGCATCAAGCACAATTTTCCAATTAATAGTTATTAATCGATTCCTAAACCGCAAACCCCAGCTTTCAAATTTTAACAGGTATGTTTTACAGATATTTTAAATGTTATAAATCTTATTATTATTTATTTATCATTTTTATTATTATTTATTATTGATTGATTATATTATTAATTATTATTATTCATTATTATTATTTATTATATTATATTTATTATTTATTGATTATTATGTAATCAAAAGAGCGCCCTCAAAAATTCCAGGCCCTCAACATAGGGTGCCCTTGAATTGGAAAAAGGTTTGGGAATCACTGAATATTAGATATATACTTATATCATATATATCTATATTAATATCATATCATATCATATATTTATATTATAAATATATTATATAACAATATATATATATATATAATATATATATATATATATATAATATACGTATTAAATATATATATATATTATATATATATATACTATTATATATACTATATTATAAATATTATCTATATACTATACATAATACAATATATATATATTAATAATATATATATATATTATACTATACTATTCATATATTATAATATTATCATATATATATTATATATACTTATATATCATATATATATTATAAATAATATTATATATATATAATAATTAATATTAGAATTATATATATATTACGTATATATTATATGTATATATATACTATATTATGATATATATATATATATATATATACTTATATATTTATATAATATTATACTATATATATATTTGATATATATATATATAATATATATATATTATATATAACTATCTATATAATATAATACTATACATAATATATATATTTTATACTATATATAATATAATATATATATAATATATATATACTATATCTATATTATATATACTAATATATATAATATTAATTATATATTATTCATATATTATATATATTATATATTATATATAATATATATATATATATACTATATATTATCTATTATATATAAATTTATTTTCTTTGTGACTGTGAAGCTTCTATTATTAGAATAAAATGTTCTTTCCAATTTTTTGCTTTTATTTCATACGAGAACTTGTTAATATTAATTAAAAAGTAATATTAGGAAAATAAACAATAAGGCAAAATTCTTATAAAACAAAAAATTTCTTCGGACTCCACTGCCAATCGATATGTATATGGAAGTGGATGCGTATATTATTTTGATCATATTATATATTATATATATATAATATAATATATATATATAATTATAATATTAATATAATATATATATAATATATAAGTATTATTAATATTATATATTATACTACTATATAGTATTATATATAAATATATATATTAATACTGATTTATATTTATTATATATTATATACTTAATATATATAATTACTATAAAGTGAGAGATAATATTGTATACTATATATATATATATATATGATATATATATATATATATACTATACTATATATATATATTATATTAGAATTATATATTATATATATATATTTGTAAAACGTCGTTCCTTTTAGAATCTAGCAGTGCGGTGACTTCGACAACTTGGAATTAGTCAAGGAGCCGCAATTGAAAAAATGTAGGAGAACCACTATATATAGATTAAGACTAAATGTTGGAAGTAATTCACATAAGCTATATAAGTATTTATGTAACGATTAACATTTTTTTAATAGCAAATATTTAAAAAGTAAAAATTAGAAAAGTTAGCTTAGTAATCAATTATTCGTTAGTAGAAATCTGGGCAACTCATGGAATTGCCACTCCTCTTCTATCTATTTACATTGGATCCCAGTTGTTTTGTTAAATCTTATTACGTTTTAATCTTAACTCGCACCGAGCACTCAAATTGACAGTCGCGTTGCGACGGCATCGCAAATTTGTGGCCGATTACCACCCACAAAATGGATTCTAAAGCAATGTGGTGGCGTCTGGCCTGGTTACGCACTTGGACCAGCCAACTTGACTTCAAATAAAAACGCAATTTGTGGCTCCGTTTATGAACGTAGTGTTTTATGCTGACTTCACATCCAGAGTTGCATTCCCAACCTTCTTTCTTAATCACACCCCTATTTGAGGCTCTGGAATTTTTGAGGCACGCTTGTTACAATAATAATAATAATAATTAATAATAATTAATAAATAAAATAATAAATAATAATAATAATAATAATATATAATTAATAATAATTAAAATATATAATTAATAATAAATAATAAATAAAATATAATTAAATATAATACATAGATTTGAAAATTTAAAAATCTATAAACATACCTGCCTTAAAATTTGAAAGCTTGGGTTGGTGCGCGTTTAGAATTCGTATATTAAATTGATATTTACATGGAAAATTTGTGTCTTGATGCTTGGAGCATCTCAATATTGTGATGTTAGGTCGGAATGGTTTCTGATAACGCAACACGCATATTTCCCTCAAAGATTCAGCAATCTATTTCTTGTTTTGCATTTTATGGTGACCATTGCAGAGAAGTTTGTTCACAAAAGTATGATGTTGAAAATTGCAAAAGGATAACTTGTGGCTTTCTACATTCAGGTTAGGATAATTCCTTTTAGTTATACTAAACCAAAAGAACCACTGATAAGTCAGCTTTCCAAGTTTAATTTCGTCAAGACATCAGCGCTATGAGAAATCATTAAATTCGGCTCTCTTTCAGTAGCCTGTGAAGATCTAGTTCTTCATCAATATCTGCCATGTAAATGGCGGAAACAATCTCTATCTAAGATTCTTTAACGGATAAATAGAAGGAATAGTACTATCTACTGCCATATTGCATATTTGAATAATATTGATCAAGAACTGACGCGGCGTTTTAGCTGGCTTTGCCCTCTCCATTACGTCCTCCGAAAAATTTTAAAAAATGGAAAATTGAAAAAGTCATTTTGCTTCAAAATAGTCTATGACTTCAAAAAGCATCTCTCATGAAAATTGTTCAATTTATTGGTTGGAAAGACTTCTTTCTGTCGTCCCGTGAATGGAATATTTAAATTCAATTAGTTACTAAAAATAATCTACAATATGAGTATCTGCTAAACACCAAGTCATCACTTTGCTAGACCAATTAGAAATGATGCACTCCATGTTTCTCTCTTTCTCAAAAAGACTTTTTAGCCGAGTTCTATTGAAAGTGTTGAGTGAACGCGGCTGTTTAGACTTCTACCACGAGATAAACAACATCATACTCTTTCTTGTATGATAATTAATTTAATGAGAGGATGATGTGCAATCCATTTCATCAACGCATATCTTTTTTCAATATGTCTCAACTTCCCCTCAAAATCCGATTTTAATTGTAATTTCATCATCTTTACAACCCTGATTTACAACTTCTATCGATACAGCTCACCACAATTGTTTTCCCTAACTTAGTTACTTCTCTGGGCGAATAGTTATGTGCGGTTATTTTCACATGATCCATTTCCTCTCATAAAATCTTCGCGCAGTATAACATACTCTTTTATACTTCCTGTCATCACTGAGCTACATCGAGTTTATCTATATTTATTCCATGATAATGTACTTATTGGTATTTTGAGATATAAGAGACGGAATTTCGAAATATCGGCGCCGATATATTATTCCTTCATTCGTGTTCCCACTAGTGTTCCCAACTCTCTTGCAAAAACACAAAAATCTGCCCCTGATATATTTACCGCAATAAATCTATCTATGATCCAAGAAAGCTGATTGTTTTGCGTTAGTAAATCATACTATCAGTCTATTGTGGAAACAATTTATGGTGAGTTTCATTTTTATCTAGACTTTCCATTTATATAATTTACATTTCAAAATATTCTACATTGACTAACCATTGTTTGAGAGAGAAACCTTTGAAATTTGATCTCCCGGCATCTTGCTCCCAAGTATGGCCGTTTGCAACATAATTTGCACCCGTGATAATGATCATCCCCGTTCCAGTTGTATTAGATTTTCAATTATCTTGGCGAGTATTTGCCAACTTTAAATTGAAGCTCGGAGTAACAGTGTTCACTTTTGTTAAATCTCGTTCAAACATTTCTATTCACAATTTCTTCTTGATTTTCTAATAGCCTTTAAAAATATGAGCCGGTGTTTCTGCTTAGATACAACCTGGGTGCTTCGTTAGCAAGATGTCTCTTAAGTTTGCTGGGGACTATTGCTTCATTGCTTAGCGTTTCTTCACTTACACCCACTTAAAAGCACAGGTGAACGGGACTTATCTGCCTTCGTTGTTTCATGATAAATCCGGGTAAGACGAAATAACTCCTAAATTACGTTCTTTTCTTTTAAAATGAAATCTTTTGATCTGAGGATACAGGAATGATACATGTTCAATAACAATTTACTTCTTCTTTTTTCCACTCCTTTAAAAAAATGTAGTGTACAAGTCGCTCTCCTCAAGTTACGTTGTCAGTTCCCACAAACTTAGTCCATTTCGAGAACTATCACTTATGTAACACTTCTCAACCCTAGTAACATTAATTAATTTATTAACTTATCAGCTCTACTCTTACGTATTCACCCAAAGCAGCAAAGCTCTTAACTGTGTGAGCCATTATACTTATAATATATTAATATATGTATAGCTATATACTATAATATATTATAATTAGATATGTATATATATATATATATATAGTATTATAATTATATATATAGTAAAATAATAAGTATTAATATATTAATGTATATATATAATTATACATATATATTATAAAATCTAATATAATATATAATATAATTACTTTATATAATATATATTAAATAAAGTATATTTATATTATATACTACTATATATATATTATATATATCATATATATATAATATATGATTATATTAGTTATATATAATATATATATATATAGATATATATATATATATAATACATATATATATACTAAATATATATATACTTCAGAGAGGAAGCCCTTGTGTACAAGAAGATAACATATAATATTAATATATTATATATATACTATTATAATATAGTATAATAATATATTAATATAAATATATATATTTAAATTTTCTATACAAGAAAATAGAGATATAACACAAATTATCGATACATACATGGCAAACTATCAATTAATAATGCATTATATAAATAACTAATCAGGAGAGAGTGAGATTAAAGCACTCTTTTTAAAGAATTTTTGTTGGCCCCTAGTAAATTGAAAACGTAATTCATTAAAACTGGTTAAAAGATGTTACACACTAGCGAATTACATCAATTCACGCTGGCACCACTCCTGACAATAGATTCTTCGCTGCACACCCTTACGCTGCGCGCGTGCACACAACCGGTTGAATCTGCTGAATCTTAATAAACGTCTCTTTTAATCAAAAGCACTACAATAACATTCTGATATACTTGCTATATAAATTGGTCAACCCGACGACCAGGCATTTGCTACTGACAAGTCTCAGCGTCCCTTCCCGTGTGTTGACGGTACGGACAACAGTTGCCATTGCCAACCCTACAGCTTTGAACGGGGTTAAAATACCGTGATATTATCAAAGAAAACATCCTATCATAGTTTACGCGAGCCCCTTGGTATGAAATGTTAAACTGAAAAATTAAATAGGGACTCGAACCGAGTGCAGTAATGTGTTCTGATTCAACAACCCATAATTTTAGCTTCTAAAACTGTGTTACTCTACAGCCAAGAGTCTAGTGCAAAATGTCCCACCTAGTCAGCGAAGAACAACAAAGAACATACTATACTATATAACAGAGCGGGATATGAGAGTATCTTACCAATCTTGATCATTAAGGCAACAGTACAGCACTAGAAATAGTGACAGCTAACAATTACCAGGAAAATTACTCAATATTTAGTGTAAATTTAAACACTTACCAGGATTCGCCGTAACTCAAACATGGGCAGGTAGCTAGGAGGAAAGATAATCAATACCCGGCGAGGATGTATGTATCATACAGTAAGAACATAAATTAGGGTAGGCGGGGAGTATATTTAGAGCAAACAAACAGTATGTCATTACCTATAGATATTAAAATATTTAGTCTGTGCCATTCTTTTTTTTTATCAAAATTGGCTGAATGACATAATATCTATATATATTATTATTATATATATTACTTAATATCTAATTATTATTATATTATATATTTATTATTAATATTATTATGAATTATTATCCCTATTATTATTTACACTTTATGCTGTTGTGTCTGTTTGTGTTGAATGTTATGTAGATGATATGCCCAATGTTCTGGACTCTTACAAAAGTGTCATAAAAGTACGATCATTTTATATTAAAAGAAATATTTAAAAAAAAGCAAACTTGTTAAGTTCAAAAACTCAAATCTATATATACTTTATAATGAAATATTATAAAGAATTTTTAAATATCAGTTAATATCTTATAAAATAAATTTTAAAATATGTATACTTTTACTGCTAACTTAACCTTAACTTAACCTTAACTTAACTTACCTAAATAAATTTTATCTCGCCTAAAAACAAAAATTGTGAGACTTTAAAATGTAAAGTTGCTAGATTCGAGAGAGAGTCTGGAAGCACCTTATTCTGGCCCTTAAAGGGTTCTTCAACGGATGAATGGATGCTACAAGATACAACTTCCTGATGGACGGACGGATGTTGTTTCGATTAGTCGTTTGAAGCTTGCCATACTCCCTTCGCCTTCGCAGATAAAATAATTAATCAATCGGATGATGATTCGCTTTCACAGATGGTTCCTCAATCGGATGATGATTCACCTTCACATTCGGTCATTCCATCTAATGAACAACAGGAACAAGTTTAGAATATCTAGACGCGTTAAACCAGTGAGCATGGTGCT
>JABUQX010127785.1:0-7500 GCA_015478945.1 Trachelipus rathkii | reverse complement strand
TGACACTTACATGTACCCATAGACACTTACATTTACACTTAAACACACACTCACACACAGATTACTTAACACTACACACAGATTTACTTACACACGCAGATTTACTTACACTCACACAGATTTACTTACACTCACACACAGATTTACTTACACTCACACAGATTTACTTACACTCACACACAGATTTACTTACACACACAGATTTACTTACACACACAGATTTACTTACACTCACACACAGATTTACTTACACACACACACACACCACGCACACTCACTTACACATATAACGTATAATTTATTAAAACATTTTTATGTTTTAATTAAACACGCACAATTATATTACTCATTCAAATATAACTAAAATTATTTTCAAAGTTTCTTAAAACTTCTATAATAAATCTATCATTATCTTTGAACAAAGAATTTATTATTAACTGTTAATACTTTTTGTTTATAAATTTTATAACTATCAAGTTTTAAAATAACTTTTACTAAAATTTTATGAAATTTTATTAAAAACATATATTTTACGTACCTTAAAGCAATAAATCAGTAAATCCGTAAGGTCAGCCCCTAGCACCCCCTCTACCACCAAGCTATGCCACGTTTTGTTCTATTGACTTACTGCTTTGCATCATCTTTAGCCGTAATAAGGTATAAAAATAACAAAAAAGTTCTTCTTGCTAACATAAATGATTTTATTAAAATCATTCTAAGTTTCTATTTAAAAATAACAATTATTCACTTACATTTATATTATTCGTCGATGTTAACTAAAAATATTTTAAAAAGTTTTTTTAAATAATTCGGATTTTCTTATTGATTATTATTATTATTATTATTATCTACTGTACATTGACAATCCATCACGAGAAAAAACAAAACAACCCGCACTCCTTACAAATACAAAACTGACCTCTCTCTGTAAAATGTGTTGAAATATCTACTTTAGGCCTAAATTTAGATAATCCTGAGCCGGGGCGATTTTAGGCCTAATTCCAGGTCAAAATATATTTCAAACTGACCTTTTTCTGTAAATGTGGTGCAATAACTACGTTAGGCCTAAATTTAGGCCTAAATTTAGGATAAGCCTTTTTGTATCCCATGCTGATTTAAGCCTAATACCAGGTTAAAAGGTAATTCCAGTATAGACTTCATTGCTTATTATTATTATTTTTATAAATATATTTCAAACTGAAACATGCTGGATCGGTAAGATCCTTTAAGCAGGTAAGAAGGAAATGTTTTCCTTATTGTGATTGGTCGGAGTAATCCTTATCTCTATATAACCTCGTATGTGATGTCGAGAATTATTTTATCGTCTTTTGAAAATTAACTTGGTTTTAAATTGTATTTGAGCAGGTGTGTTTTATTGTTTTAGACCCCAAACTCATTTTAAAATCATAGTCATTTAGCTGTTAAGGCGGTGCACAAGTTATCTGATTGTATTAAAAGTGTTTTACTTTTTACTAAGTGTATATCATATTTATAATAAATACTTACATTGAGAATAATTATTAATTTCACTAGAATAGAATAATAATTAATTCACTAGATTTATAGTAGATCACGTGAAGCAAAACGCAAGAGCGCCCGCAAGCCGCGACCCCGGTTGCGGAACCGACGCATGAACCCGCCGGCGTTAAATTACTACGCGTCGCGAAAAAATATGGCAGTGTTGTATTTCCAAAGTGGTAGGGCATACATCCTAGAGGTTGATATCTTTTGGACACCGTCCCATTCAGTATGTATAATATTAGTTTGTGTACTGTATCAAGGTATATTTACGAACCTTATAACATGTGTTCAAGCGCATTAGTTTATTTAAAGTCCTGGTATATCAGTGTTTATTACAAACCAAGGGAGATATTCTCGATGGTTGCCGAATGCATACAACATCTGATATAGAAGAGGTATGAACTTACATACTTCGATGTAATTTTGAAGTATAATGATATGATACCAATACTGGAAATCCATAAAGAGAAATTACGGTTTGTACAATGAGGGGAAGTTTATTATGCATGTACACACATTGTGTATTTAACTAATATAGTAACATAGTAATTATGTAATAATATTTTAGATTAAACAACTTTTTTTCATAACTTATACATAGAGAAGATTAAAACCGTAAAGACATACCTTGAAAAGGGAGGGAATGGGATAACTTCTATACATTAACTCTACGCCGTATATAGGTGTAAATTTAAGGCATATAAAACTTGTTTTACATTCCTTAAAGTAATAAGATCTTAAAGGCATACCACAAAGAGGAACATGGCCTACGTCACAGCCGGAGTATTTGTTCTATTTCCCTCAAGGAATTATAACTTTAGGATAAATAAAACAAACTGCTTTTCTACAAAACAAAATTTTCTTTATGATACGCCGTTGTAAACTTTCATTACATCATTTTTGTATTTTCAAATATACCGTTTCCTATATTATGAATCGTTCATTTTATTTCTTACTTGAACATTTTTAATTTTATTTATAGAAAATACCATTTCACTGGTAAAGTTTCTTGAAAAACATTTAGTTTTGAAAAGAACATTTTGTTTTGTAGAAAAGCAGTTTGTTTTATTTATCCTAAAGTTATAATTCCTTGAGGGAAATAGAACAAATACTCCGGCTGTGACGTAGGCCATGTTCCTCTTTGTGGTATGCCTTTAAGATCTTATTACTTTAAGGAATGTAAAACAAGTTTTATATGCCTTAAAGTTACACCTATATACGACGTAGAGTTAATGTATAGAAGTTATCCCATTCCCTCCCTTTTCAAGGTATGTCTTTACGGTTTTAATCTTCTCTATGTATAAGTTATGAAAAAAAGTTGTTTATCTAGAAGTAGTTATTACATAATTACTATGCTTACTATATAGTTAAAATGACACAATGTGGTGTACATGCAAATAACACTATACCCCATATCCGTAATTTCTCTTTTTATGTTTCCAGTATTGGTAAAATTTTATTATACTTAAAATTTACATCGAAGTATGTAAGTTCATACCTCTTCTATATCAGATGTTGTATGCATTCGGCAACCATCGAGAATATCTCCCTTGGTTTGTAATAAACACTGATATACCAGGACTTTAAATAAACTAATGCGCTTGAACACATGTTATAAGGTTCGTAAATATACCTTGATACAGTACACAAACTAATATACATACTGAATGGGACGGTGTCCAAAAGATATCAACCTCTAGGATGTATGCCCTACCACATTGAAATACAACGCTCCATATTTTCGCGACCGCGTAGTAATATTACGCCGGCGGGGTTCATGCGTCGGTTCCCGCACCGGGTCCGGCCTTGCGGGCGCTCTGCGTTTGCTTCACGTGATCTACTATAAATCTAGTGAATTAATTATTATCAATTCTAGTGAAATTAATAATTATTCCTCAATGTAAGTATTTATTATAAATATGATATACACTTAGTAAAAATAAAACACTTTTAATACAAATCAGATAACTTGTGCACCGCTAACAGCTAAAATGACTATGATTTTTTAAAATGGAGTTGGGGTCTAAAAGATAATAAAAACACACCTGCCTCAAATACAGTCTTAAAAGAACAAGTAATTCGAGAAAGACGAGAAATAATTCTCGACCATCATCATACAGGGTCATATAGCGAGATAAGGATTACTCCGAACCAAAATCACAAGTAAGGAAAACATTTCCCTTCTTACCTGCTTAAAGGATCTAACCGATCCAGCATGTTCAGTTGAAAATATTTATAAAAATTTTTAAATTAAAATTAAAACAATGATTCTTGTCCATACTGGAATTACCTTTTTACCTGGTATTAGGCTTAAATCAGCATGGGGATACAAAAAGGCTTATCTTAAATTTAGGCCTAAATTTAGCCTAGGTATTGCACCACATTTTACAGAAAAAGGTCCGTTTGAAATATATTTTGACCTTGAATTAGGCCTAAATCGCCCCGGGCTACGCAAAAGATTTATCCTAATTAGCCTAAGTAGGGTATTTCAAACACATTTTACAAGAGAGGCAGTTTCTATCTGTAAGGAGTGCGGGTTGTGTTTTCTCGTGATGGATTGTCAATGTACATAGTGAATAGAAATAATTATAATAAAGAAAATCCGAATTATTTAAAAAACTTTGAAATATTTTTAGTTAACATCGAACGAGTAATATTAAATGTAAATGAATAATTGTTATTTTTAAATAAGAATTTAGAATGATTTTTAATAAAATACATGTTATTGTTAGCAGGAGAAGAACTATTTGTTAATTTTTTTACTTATTACCATGGCTA
The DNA here is from genome assembly GCA_015478945.1 of Trachelipus rathkii. NCBI lineage: Eukaryota > Metazoa > Arthropoda > Malacostraca > Isopoda > Trachelipodidae > Trachelipus > Trachelipus rathkii. The sequence goes on along the minus strand of JABUQX010127785.1, from coordinate 3,201 downwards.
TAGATTGATGTAAAGCAGTTAAAGTCAATAAAAACAAAACGTGGCATAGCTTGGTGTGGAGGGGTGCTAAGGCTGCACCGGATGATTTACTGATTTATGCTTTAAGGTACGTAAAATATATGTTTTAATAAAATTTCAATATTTGTTGTAAAAATTATTTTAAACTTGATAGTTATAAAATTTGATAAACAAAAAGTATTAACAGTTAATAATAAATCCTTTGTTCAATAATGATATTATTTATTATAGAAGTTTTAAGAAACTAAAATGTACGTGTTTAATTAAAAACATAAAATGTTTTAATAAAATTATACGTTATATGTGTAAGTGAGTGTGCGTGTGTGGGTGTGTGTAAAGTAAATCTGTGTGTTGAGTGTTAATAAGATCCTGTGTGTTAAGTAAATCTGTGTGTGAGTGTAAGTAAATCTGTGTGTGTAAGTAAATCTTTGTGTTAGTAAATCTGTGTGTGTAAGTTAATCTGTGTGTGAGTGTAAGTTAAATCTTTGAGGGTAAATAAATCTGTGTGTGAGTGTAAGTAAATCTGTGTGAGTGTAAGTAAATCTGCGTGTGTAAGTAAATCTGTGTGTGAGTGTAAGTAAATCTGTGTGTGAGTGTGTGTGTAAGTGTAAATGTAAGTGTAAATGTAAGTGTCAATGTCTAAGTGCAATATGTGAATGTGTGTATAAGTGTCATAGTGAATGTGTGTATAAGTGTAAGTGTGTGTGTGTGTGTGTGTGTGTGTATGTGTGTATGTGTAAATGTAAGTGTCTATGGGTAAATGTAAGTGTCATAGTGAATGTGTGTATAAGTGTCATAGTGAATGTGTGTATAAGTGTATGTGTGTGTGTTGTGTGTGTGTGTGTGTTGTGTGTGTATGTTCTAAATAATAATAACAATAGGCATGAAGTAAATAACACTAAGTATAATAATAAAAATAAAAATAAAATAATAAAAATAATAAAAATAATAATAAAAATAAATAAAAATAATAATAAAAAAAATAAAAAGTATTAAAACAAAATAAAAAACATAATGTTAATAAATATATGAGTTAAAGCAGTAAAACATATGAGTTAAAGCAGTAAAACTTATGAGTTAAAGCAGTAAAACATGAGTTAAAGCAGTAAAACATGAGTTAAAGCAGTAAAGCAGTAAAACAAAAGCATACTAATCCCCCCTTGGTGCTAGGTCACACCTCTATTGATTTACTGATTTACTGCTTTAAGGTATGTAATGTTAATAAATATATGAGTTAAAGCAGTAAAGCATATGACACTAAGTATAATAATAAAAATAATAATAAGTAAATGACAAAAGAATAAATAAAATACTAGAAAGAACGAGCACATAATAGCATAATGCATAAAACTGCCCGTTGGTTACTCATATCCGTGCTACAAGTTCATATACGATATATGGCTATTTAAATGAGACTTTTAATGCCGCTCATAAATAGTGATTGTGATAATCAAATTGTTAATTTATCAGATTGAGACGTAAAGCAGTAATATAAAAGCAATTTATTCCGAGAACGTTAATAAACTTACGCCAGTACGGTGAGACCAACACTCTCAAAAGCATACTAACCCCCTTGTTGCTATGTAACACCTCTATTGATTTACTGATTTACTGCTTTAAGGTATGTAATTTTAATAAATATGTGAGTTAAAGCAGTAAAACATATGAGTTAAAGCAGTAAAACATGAGTTAAAGCAGTAAAGCAGTAAAACAAAAAGCATACTAATCCTTGTTGCTATGTAACACTATTGATTTACTGATAACAGTATGCTAAATTTTAATAAATATATGATTTAAAGCAGTAAAACATATGGGGTAAAAGCAGTAAAACATGAGTTAAAGCAGTAAAGCAGTTAAAACAAAAAGCATACTAATCCCTAGGTGTTAGGAACACCTCTATTGATTTACTGATTACTGCTTAAGGTATGTAATGTTAATGTCTTTTAAAAAAGTTTCGTTACATTGTTAGTTAATAAAATGTTTATATATTCAGATACTCTTTTTTTGCTTCTACATTACAATTTTTTAAAAATATAAATTAAAAAGTATTAAGTAAATATAAAAGATGTCTGTGATGGTTACAGTTTTAGGTTCGCGAAAATGTTTTTAATAAAAAATGTTTAAGTTTGAAATAAAAATGAATGACTCATAGTATATATATTTTTCATATATTATATATATATATATATATATATATATATATATATATAATATATATATATATATATATATTATATATATATATATATATATATATATATATATATATATAATTTCATTCGTGACGGGAATATTGCGCCATGGGGCGCAGCGCGGCGGGCGGATACCCCGCATGTATATGGCGCCCTGCGGGCGCACAGCGGCGGCGGGGGCTACCTCGGCGGGGACACCGGAGTCTCCATATCACCGAGCGTGCTCGTCCGCTCTCTCACGGCCACATCTCGTACGTTTTTCACGACCGTTCTACTCTGGTGGATCATGCTGCGGCTGGTGGGCAAGCTTATGATCCTACGAGCGTAGACAAAAGATGAAGTTCATCAAAGATATCATCAATATAGTGGTATGCAAAGATGACTTCATAAAGACTGAGTCACCAAAAAGATGAGCAACAGAAATTGAGCTTCAGAATGTGCTGCTATCGCGTACAATGTAATGTTCCTGTCATCTGTAACCTGTTGTTGTGCTAGTCGAGTGAGAGTGTATTCACTTGGCACAGACTGCTAAAGTGCTCTCATTTGGTCGCACTGCTAATGTCCATGTTAAGCCACCATAGCTCCACTACTAAGTGTTTATTATCAATAAATATAACCTCTACCATTACTGCTACCATCTTCTAGCAGATTGTAATATACACCAATCGATTCCGCATACCTTATTACCTAGGGGTAGACACCTATTAGGGCTTTTCTAGGCTCAGGGGAGGCTAGAAAAAGCTTTGAAAAAAAGTGGCACTCAGTTCGGCACTATGTGGCACTCACTTGTACTATGTGGCACTCACTTGGCACTCATTTGCACTCTCATTGCACTCACTTGGCACTCACTAGCCACCACCTTGTACTCATCTAATACTCATAGAACACTAATAGAACAACACTAATACTCCTTACGTTGATTGGGAACCCATCACAAGTGAACCATCAATAAAATCTGAAGTCTATCAAAGCTGAACCCAACAATATAGTA
>JABUQX010127784.1:15000-20273 GCA_015478945.1 Trachelipus rathkii | reverse complement strand
CTGTACTTCTACGTTCAGTTCGTTTGGGTGTTTTAACCGTTTCGCATTTATCATGAAACGCTTTCGCGTTTCGTGCGCCGCTGGCACCATCTTTGCTACTCGCCAGTGCAGTTTGATACTTCTGCAAGTGTAAAAGACGGTTTTGGTATGATCTTCCCCTTTCGCTGTTGAAAAGTCTCAAAAAAAATTCTAACTTCAGAGTTAAGGCTTAAGTTTAGTTTTTTGAACTCGAATGGCTAGCGAAGCTATAACCTAACGCATCCGCTACCACCGCAGGAGCGGAGATCGTATCAGTTATATCAGGCCCATAACGGAGGACTGTGGGTGAGGAGTTATTAGATCGACGAGATATTTTCTGTGTAACTTTCCACACTAGAGGAAGGGGAGTTGTGGATTTAACAGTCGATATGTAATTTCGAAAATATTGTTTACGTTTGACGATTAATTCGCCGAGATCTCACTGCGCTTTAAAAATAATCATGTTTAGGGTGGTACGGGTCTTTTTAATTGCCTGTAGAGTTTCTTCTTCTCTCGGTTGGCTTGTGCGCACTCTTGGGACCACCAAGGGGTTGCCGACCGCCTGCCTGAGGAAGACTGCGGGATGCAAGCTTCCGCCGAGATGACTACTTTCTGGAAGAAGCAAAAGGCATCATCAACAGTCGGAAATCTTTTATTGAAAGGAGAAAGAGGGATAGCGGTGGTCTGATAAAAAGGAGCCCACTCCGCTCGATCATAACGCCAGCTGGAGTTGGGTTTTTGCATTGGGCTTGGAACAAGCTCATTTAATGCTATTGGGTAATGATCGCTGCCGAATAAATAATCAAAGCGGGACCAGGTAAAACGATCCATAGAAATGGGAGCAAAGGAAATATCCAATACAGGAAAAGTGTATTATCTGGAAAACGTTCATGGGATTTGGAGTCCTGTGTTTGCAGCATCCCAGGAAAAGGGTTAGGAGATCTATGAATCTTGGACTTAGATGAGGGGGTGGCGGAGGGGTTAGAGTCGCTAGTATAACAACCAGTTATTAATTCGGAAATTGAAAAGATCTGCTAAGTCGACCTTAGTAAATTCACTACTCGGAGCTAAGTAGATTGAACATATAGTAATGTCGATGGACAAGTTTGGTTTGGAGAGGGACTGGGGAATAGGGGATAGATTTGTGAATGAGTATTCCTGCCCCTCCCCTATCATTGTCACCTCTTTCTATAGAAGTTAACGGCGATTTATATTCAGATGGTTGAAGGAAGTCACGATGACATAGTCGAAGTTCCTGCAAACATATACACTTTGGTGTACATATGTTTATTAGTTGAACAAGTTCTTCGAAATTAGAGTAATAGCCACGACAATTCCATTGAAGGAAAGTAGTCATGGTTAGTTATGAATATTATGATGGTGGTCTATTAGAGACAATTGTCTCTATGTGACTGGGGGTAATGTTAGAGGTGGGTTCAGATTGAGAGGGAAGGTTGAGACGTGGGTCTCGGCGAGGAGGGGGAACAAAACCTGGGGGAAAGGGTAGTCATACACCAGAGATTTTTTAGGTTGTATGACATCTTTTAGGGAGGAGTTTTCAGATGTATTTGGTGAAAGAGCTTCACCATGAATGCGAGATAGGTTGAATTCAACCAAATCCAACTTGTTATGTGGGTTTGGTTGGTTGATAGAAGAGCATTCGTAATGCTCATATTTATTAGTGAGAGCAGTATCAGAACCCGCTTGGCAAGCAGATTCAGAAATGTGGGAGGGGCATAGAGTGGTTTCCATGGAAATGGGGAAGGAAGGTGTATCCGAAAGGGTATTGTCTTTTTGAGAATGTATTGGGGTTACGACATCGATTTCCAATATGGAATTCGATGAATTGGCAAGGTCTGATTCTGGAGAATTTTCCAGTACTTCATCATTCGGGTGATTTTGGGAAATTGGGTAGTTTGATTGGAGAATGGGGACCTCTGGGTCCATCTTCATGCCTCCATCAGACCCAGAACGTTTAGAGCGTTTGCGACGTTTACGTTGAACAGTTTTCCATTCACCTTTCTCGGAAGTGCAGGAAGCATTAGAAAGAGAATGGGTCATCGCATCAAGCTCCATTTGGGAGCTGTTATCCAATTCATCTTCTAGGGTATAGAATCCCTTAGAGAGGGCTGATAAAGGAAACTCGGGAGAAGAGTTATAGGAAGAATCAGAGGAACTAAAACTGTCTTGTAGACTATTAGATGATTGGTTGGTGAGTTGTTCATTAGTTGGGATTGTTTGGGTACAGTCTATTAAAGCCTTTGCATTTGTCTCAGAAGTAGACTTATGGCGAGGTCTCTTCTGAGTTGCATTTTACATCTGGGGTTATTATTGTGTTATTGTTTAAGAATTCAGTTGCTCTATATTTTAACGAATAATCTTTAACTTGGCGACTGTTCTTTTCTGTGTGTTTTAAAACATCTTTACCAGGGGTTTTAGTAATAGTGGGAGGCGAATTAAGGGACAAAGAGACCGTCCTCTTGCATAAGTTTGGTGAGTATGGGACAGTGTGTCTTGGCAGGAAGTGTTTTCCAAATTTTGTATTGGATGAGCTAGCTTAGTTTCATTGGTAGCTTGTTGAGAGTTAATGCTCAGGATAGGCTTGTTGATGGCTCTTTGGACGGGAGATTGAATCAAGGGCTGCTTTTGTGCTCTTTGAGAAGTTGGTAGTGTGGGCAGTACAGGTAGACTGGTTGCAGTACTTGCCTGAGTTTCAACGGAATTTAAGAGAGGAGTTCTATTAGGATAGGGTTGTGTTGGCGGATTAACACGTGGAGGCGTGGGGGTAGCTGTAATTGTGGCGTAAGATTGATTTTGATTTGTCTGATATTTTTCATTGAGCTGGCGTATAGCATCTCTCCTGCTCAATTTATGTATAGTACATAGCTCTAAAACCTCCTGTTCAAACAGGTAAGACGGGCATTTGAAAGAGGAAGCACTGTGGGGTCCTTTACAGTTTCTGCAGTTAGGGGTATTTTCACATGGAGTGTGAAATAATTCTCCACAGATTGGGCATATGTCATCCTGTCCCCTACTTTCGGGGATGATCAAACCGTTGACATTTGAAGCAACGTCTGGTTCGAGGGATAAACGTGCGAACACTGTAACTTGTGAACCTATTTTGACCTTTGGAATTGGATAGGGGAGTGTTAAGGTCAGTATGATCAAACAGGTTTGGGTTTGTCAGAGTTTCCCGGCGAGGGAAATCTATTAAATGTTTGTGACGGAAAATCTTCTCTGTTGGAGTTCTTCCAAAATGACAGCTGTGTCTTCGTCTCTCTGAATAGGACAAGAAATAGTGCCTTTAGATGTGTTTCTTATGTCATCAGGAGTAGAAATAATAGGAACATCTCCAAGAGACGTTAAGGATGACAGAATGGAACTTTGATTTCAGTTAGCAGCTTTTACGAGAATGGACCCATTCCTCATCAATGTGACTGGAGGGTCTTCAACTCCTAGGGCTTTTTCAAGTGCCCTACTGAGAGGAATGGTTCTGTGCTCAGTAAGAGTTTTGGAGGTAGTGGATCGCAATATGTAATACATCGGGAATGACATGTCTGCTGACATTCCTGGAGGGGGTGCAGCGTATGGAGTAAACGAATGAGTACGGCTACACCTTTACGGGATTGCCCGGGCCGTGGGGGCACCTGAGGTGTTCGGGGTTTGCTGGTCGACGAATCGATGAAATTTTGCGAAAGACCCTCAGGTGTAGTAGAAGAAGAAAGCAAATTATAGGTACCAGGTCTAGAAGTAGTAGGGACCGTGGTAGGGCCAGGCTGGGAAGCTGGCAGATGGTTCAGCTCACCTTTATTTAAAAACGTTTTTTCTTTTAAGGACTTTTCCATATAAGATTTAACCACAAGCTTCGTCACCATGAATGAGCACTATAGCAATAAAGCAAATGAGACATAAAAGCAAATAACAGGATGGGCTGGAAAGGCGTATGTTTCATAAGGAAGGGTAATCCTTCTCTCCACAGCAGGTCACAGTCCAGAGACCCACACAACCACCCGGACCCCACCCCGTAGGGTGGGCTGTGGATGTGGCCTCGGAAGATCCTCCCAAAACTTTACGTGGGGTCCCATCCGTGTACCACACGGCACCTATAGTCTTCGCGCAAAGTCCGAGATTATACACCAAAGTGCAGAACAGCCTCCTCGCCGGTTAGCTCGAGGTTCGGGTTCCCTACAATTGGCGGCCCGGTCAGAGGTGAGCGTAAATGACCGGTTTTTCAACGGTACCCTCATCCACGGGGAGGAAGTGTGGGGTGAACTGAAAACCCATGCGAGAAGAGGCACCGGATGGCTAGAGGGCTGTGATGGAAAAGGGAGAGACGGCATATACAAAAGGAAAAAAAAAAAAAAAAAAAAAAAAAAAAAAAAAAAAAAAAAAAAAGGAGAGAGAAACTGTGATAAAGAAGTTGGATTGAAAAGACGGAAAAATTGTGAAAAATGAGGGGAAAGAGTGAAGGTTGAAAGATTACATATGTGCAAATGCTAATGCACGAATGCACAACAAATGCACATATTACTGCTGGGGCCGGAGGGATGCAGAAAGTCCCCCTAGCATTGGTTCCTATTACAGTGCCACGCTTCAGATTGTAAACAAGTCTTTCCCACAATCAGAGCATAACAACAAAAAAAACAATATCCCCCTGCGGGGATATATATATATATATATATATATATATATATATATATATATATATATATATATATATATATATATCTATATATATATATATATATATATATATCTATATATATATATATATATATATATATATATATATATTATATATATATATATTATATATATATATATATATATATATATATATATATATATATATATATATATATATATATATATATATATATATATATATATATATATATATATATATATATATATATATATATATATATATATATATAATTTTTTTATATGTTATTATTAAGATAAAAAAAATGAGAAATGAACGAATTAGAGTTGTGGTTATGAAAGCATCGTGAAGAATAACGAAGTGCTTAAAGATGGTTTGTCGCCACGGAAGGCATGGATGAAGAGTTGGTTCGTTTAGCAGATGTATTGTGGTAACTTGGTAAGTATGCTGGAAATTGACCGGCTGGGAGACCGAAGAAAAAGTGGATTGAGTCAGTAAAGGAATGTCTGAAGGAAAGGAATGAGAGAAGCAAGGTGCATAATAAGAGTGAATGGCGGGGTTTTGTGAGGGGTCTAGTTGTGGGCCGCCT
>JABUQX010127784.1:7500-10000 GCA_015478945.1 Trachelipus rathkii | reverse complement strand
GGTCATGTGGAAAGGATGAATGATAGTCGGTTGGTTAAGCGGATGTATAGTGGTGAGTGTATTGGGAACCGACCGGCTGGGAGACCGAAGAGAAAGTGGATTGAGTCGGTGAACGAATGTCTGAGGAGAGAAATGTGAGTTTGGCAGAGGCGAGAATAAAGGTGCATGATAGGAGAGAATGGCGGGGTTTTGTATGGGGCATGGTTGTGGCCCACCTGGGCCAGGGGATGAACCCTTACATTGACGATTTACCATAGTGAGGGTCCGTCGGTCCCATGATGCTCTAGGGTGGATTTTCTGTCTGTGACGAGCTCTCACTAATTAATGGTACAGAGGGGGCGGTAAGGCTGGGCTTTCTTTTCGACTTTTGTCATATTCTTCTGCTTTTCTTTTCCGATGCATGTACCGCACCTTACCCCCAATCTTGGGGGCAAAGAGGAAGAGAAAAAAAGAGAGATATATATATATATATATATATATATATATATATATATATATATATATATATATATATATATATATATATATATATATATATATATATATATATACTATATATAAATATATATATATATATATATATATATACTCTTTATATATATCATATACATATATATTTCTTCTCAAAAAAAAAAATACATATGCTACACTCATCCCGCTATAACTAACAAGAAAAAATCTTTTTATTTTTAAGCACAAAAAAATTTTTCTTTGTTTATTTTAATTTATAATAAAAAAAAATTTTTCTTGAATTGTAATCATGCCGGGCGACGATGAGCATTCTCCCACCTCTGACTTTTCCAACTTGCGTCTCCAGCGATTCTTTACAGATGACCCAGAATTGTGGTTCTCATTGGCTGAGAATGTCTTTCGTCCGGATGAAGAGGAGAGAAATAAATATTCAAGGGTATTAAATTCCCTTCCTCAAGCTACTTTAGTTCGCATTCGCGATTCCCTGCCAACGTTAGGCGTATCAACAACCCCTTACACGGCTCTTAAAGAATTACTAATCGCGCGATTAGCCCCTTCCCAGGAGGTAAAATATGAACGATTGTTAAAAGATACTCAGCTTGGCGATTTGCGTCCTTCTGAACTGTTGGTTAACATGCTTTCGTTGCTTGGAAGTACTCCTTCCGCCAGAGAGGAGGCCATATTAAGGCATCTTTTTCTTCAGAAGATGCCCTTGTATGCCCAAGATATACTCGCCTCTCTCGATCCAGCCCTTTCTTTGAGTGTGGTTGCTGAAAAAGCAGACCGCATGCTCCGCACACATGCTTCTGCAACGCATTTAGTTGCTGCAACTTCTACTCTTCCATCGCACCCACCACCCCCGCCAGCTCCTTCACCACTGTCTTCTCTTACTTCTCATCCTTCACATTCCTCTTCCTCTCCGGTTTCTCACTCTTCTCAAGCTTGTTCTCCTCATCTTTCTCACGGAACTTGCTCTCACGCGACATCTTCTGCTCTAGATGCTCGTGTTTCTGCTCTGGAAATCGGTCTTGCAGAGATCAAAACCGAGTTGCTTTCTGTCACTTCTACTCTAAGGCAGCTCTCATTTCGTTCTCGTTCTTCTTCTCGTAGTAGGACTCCCTCTCGAGGTCGTTCTCCTTCTGCTTCTAGTGACAATACCTATCCTCACGGATATTGTTACTATCATAATTTCTTCGGTGCAAGAGCGAAGAAATGTGCTTCTCCGTGCACTTTTTCGGAAAACAAATAGGTCAAGGGATAGCAGAAGCGACTGCCCCTTGTGACCCTGACACTTCGCTTCCTACTGTGCTTCGTATTTACGATCGCATCACAAAGCAAAACTTTCTGATTGATACTGGCGCATCTTTGTCTTTGGTCCCTCCGGATCCGTCTCAGCGCTCTGCAGTACCTCTTTCTACTCATACGCTGTATGCTGCGAATGGTTCAACTATTCCAGTATATGGTGAACGACTTTGCTCTTTGGAACTCTCGCTTCGACGGAGTTTTAAATGGGTTTTTCTTGTGGCAAAAGTTACACAACCTATTATTGGGGCAGACTTCTTGTCCCATTTCAATCTCATGGTGGACGGTACCACGACGTTGTCCTCAAAGGGTGCTCTGATCTCTTCTGTTTTTGGAGGCATTTCTACTATCGCCCCATGTTCTTCTTCTTCAGACGCTTCTCCCTTTGTTACTATGTTACAGAAGGATTTTCCGGATCTTTTAAATCCTTGTTCTTCTTCTTTACCTGTCCAACATGATGTACAGCACCATATCGAGACGTCTGGTCCTCCAACTTTCGCTCGTGCTAGACGTCTCCCCCCAGACAAACTCAAGGCGGCTCAAGCCGAGTTCGAGCATATGTTAGAACTAGGTATTGTCCGCCCCTCTAAGAGTGCTTGGGCTTCACCTCTTCACATGGTGCCAAAACCTTCGTGTGATTGGAGACCGTGTGGAGACTTTAGGGCTCTGAATGCCTCGACAACACCTGACCGATACCCGGTTCAGCATATTCAGTCCTTTAACTCTC
>JABUQX010127783.1:27500-32055 GCA_015478945.1 Trachelipus rathkii | reverse complement strand
ATTTTATTATAGATTAAGCAATCACTGAATAGAGAGATCCACTTACACTGTCAGAACTGGCAGAGCTCACAATAACCTCACCCCTTACTCACTGCCCTTGTTTCTGTTGAAATATGGAAACTCAAAAAGGTTATGAAATAAGGATTTAAAAGCTAGTGGTTGTATATAGATCTTTCTGATTGCCGTTACATTGTTATTCAAAATACAAAGATTACACTGGTGGCATGGGAGTCCCTGCCATACTTAGCTGCAGAACGGTTTATAGTGACCATAACTAATCAATAAAATAATAAAAAACAAATGTTCAACTAATAAATATATATAATAATAATAAATATATATAAATAACACATCATAAGAAAACAATAACTAAACTAAAACTACATTGGATAAACGAATCTTCATGATGGTAATATAAAAAGTTCTGATCCAAAAGGAAACCATCGTGTATAAGGCTAGTATAATACCATTATTTTGCTTGTCATAGATAGTCTGATCGCACTTAAACACGGTAGGGAAATGGAGGTAATTCTCTCTCTCTCTCTCTCTCTCTCTTCTCTCTCTCTCTCTCTCTTTCTCTCTCTCTCTCTCTCAAAAAAAAATTCTCTCTCTGTCAAGAAAGGACCAAATAATAACAACTTAAAGAAAACATACTTATTAAAATCCAAAACTGAAATGAAACTATAAACAAAGAATCAATATCACTATACATGCAGATGATTTACAACTTCTTTATTATAAGACCAAACCGTCTCTGCTTCTGCTTAATTATCAATGGGTTGTGAAAACAAAGAGTTTAATCATTGCACAAGAAGAAAGAAATAGTATAGTGGAATGAGCATAGGCAATATAAACTCAAGGCAACAATTAGTTATCAGAGAGGAGATATATATATATATGGAGAGGAGGAGAGGAGAGCAGAGATAGACATATATAATATGAGATAGGTATATGGGTATATGGTGGCATATAGAGGAGAGGTATATGATATATACATATGTATATATGTATATATAGAGGGAGAGTATATATATATGTATATGGTATATATATATTTATTGCTTCAAATTAGAATTTTCATTATTATTAATATTATTATTATTGTTATTATTATTATTATTACATATTATTATTAATATTACTAATATTAATATTATTGTAATATAATTATTGAGTTATAAAACTCATAGCCACACCTGACTGATAATACTAGGTACATTATCATTACATGTTAATTACATTATTATTGCACAAATAATAATCAATTAATGAAAAGGAATATAATTAGCATGCTGATGCTCAAAACATAATGTAATTAATAATGATTTTAATATAAGAAATGAATATTGTAATCCGGGGTCTAAAGACATCAACACTGTAAGCCGGGCAATTTAGTAGAACTACTTTCTGACAGAGTGAAATCATCCTGAATTTATTGGCTTCATTGTAATATAAGGACAGATGACATATATGAGGAGAGATAAGGAGGAGAGAGGAGGAGAGAGGTAGGAGAAGGAGTATATATATAGCAGGGCATGGGCATATATATATGGAGGGAGTAGGAGGTATAGATATATATATATATATGTTATATATATATATATGTATATATATCACAAAATGTGGAAAACTTAAAACTTCTTTTATAAGAAAAATCAAAAAAACTCAACAACCCAGCAACTTAATAGCCTGAAAATAACGCCAAAGAATATGTATCTCACAGGTCTGCCATCTACTTCTCATGGAAAGCCTAATGAGACTGAATTAAAAGAACCACAAAAACACCCAATTAATGTCAAAATATAGAAGAGAGAAATAAAAAGGATATTTAAAATTTCAATTGAAACGACTGAACTTGACCTCTGGAAGATGAATGTTGATTTGAAATGTCACAACATTCGAACGGTAGGTAACAACAAATTTTTTGCATGATTTCTTCCTCTCTCCTCTCTGCCTCTCTCCTCTCCTCCTTCTCTCTCTCTCTCTCTCCTCTCTCTCTCTCTCTCTCTCACAAATGGGAAATCTGCCTGGTATTAATATTATTACGTATTATTATTGGGTTATTATTGGTCACATATTATTATTATTATTATTACATTATTATTATTGACATTATTATTGATTATTATTAGTTATTATTTATTTATTTTTTATTATAAACTCCTTACGGGACTTTCCTTCCAATTTGCTGAATATTATTATTATTATTATTATTATTATTATTATTTTTATTATTACATATTATTATTTTTTATATTATAAATAATGTTTACAATTATATTATTGCCGTCATTATGCCACATATTATTATTACATTACTATTGACTCTAGTAAAGTAAATAGTATAAAGCATATAGTAGTAGTAAAGAAAAGGGAAGGAAAGTGAAGTAGTAAAGAGTTAGTAGTGTAGCGTAGTAGCAAGTAGTCCGTCATTACATCGTTTTGTCCACCAAATTGAAAGAAAACATTTAGTTTTAAATATTAAATTAATCTAAACACATTATTACATAATTATTTTTAACAAATTATTTATTAATTTTAAGAAAAATAAATAATTATTAACAATAGATAAAAATAATTATATATAAACAGATATATGGTATGGAGAGTATATATGGTATATATATATATATAGAGAGATAGACAGTATAACACTATTTAATAAGGATGGAGGTGAGAGGAGGTTATATGTATATATACATATATATGGATATTATATATATATATACATATGTATACATATTATTATATGCATAAGAACCAAAACAAACCCACCCTGTTACTCAAAATTCCTATACTGCACTAACATGGAGGAATCTCTGTATCAATGAATTTTCCAAAATTTAAACATCAATATTGAGCGTTTTACAACTGAAACACATAAAAAGGGTGACATTAGTATTTCAGCTAACATTAACACATTTATTGTGTCCATGAATGTATAAAATATATACTATGTCTATGATATAACAATACGTACATACAATCAATCATAAATATGCTACATAATAGCCAAAGAAATTACCATGTATATTAGAGTATATGGATACATTTATGTGAGAATGTCATTAACTGATTTAAGGCATCAGTCAATTTTAGGCACAGCTAATTTTATTCACAACTGATTAAAGGCATCAAACGATTTTAGGTAAAACTGATTTTAGGCACATGGGCTACTGAGCATCTGGCTGGATGGTGCCCAGGCTGACTTAAAAATTGAAGGGTAACTACTGAATATTACTAGAAAATTTACTATTGCTATTATAATTGATTATGGCATTGAAATTGTAATATTTGATAACAATAAGAAAATGTAAGGTCATCTTCTTTGTTATTTACTGAATACTAAATTGTAATTTCTATGTAATGAATAATTTTTTTTTGAATTGAATTGAATTTAAGGTATCAACTGATTTAATGTATTAACTGACTCTAGGGAATAATTGATTTAAGATATCAGCTTATTAAAAGATAAAAGCTGCTTTAAGGTATCAGCTGATGCGGCGGCTATTTCGCATAAAATCTTCAAATATCAGAGTGAATGGAGATGACCCATAAATCATCAACATATATACAATAAATGAGGATAAATTTGTTCATTAAATTCTTGGCAGCAAACGAATGACGAATATTTGTGACAACAAATGTTAGTGAAAACGAATGTTTTAATAACAAAGTCCAAAAGTAGGAACCAAAAACAAATGCCGAAAATTGTTTGATTTCGCTTAATGTCCCAGAAAATAACACATACAATATGTATAATTATTATTTATTTATTACTAAGGCTATTATTATTACGATATACAAGGCTGGCTGGTTGGTTATTACGCTGGATATTATTATTGGGTTTATTATTATTATTATTATTGAGTTACAATATTATTATATTAATATTATTGGCCTTTTATTATATTGGTTGAGGCTGAGCGAAGTATAGCAGCAGTAGCGGGCAAAGGCACGTACTAGCGATATTGCAATTAAGTTTTACTAATCCTACTATTTACTTTTTTCCATTATTATTTATTATCATTATTATTACTATTATGTAATAATACCAATAGTATTACTATCACCAATAATAATAATAGAATATCAATAATAATAATGCCCATTATAATAATAATAATAATATATAATAATAATAAATTAATAATAATTAATAATAATAACTCGTAGTATATGTTTAAGAATATAAAGTTTCTAAATTTCCTTTCTCCTTCAAAGTCATTTGAGGGAATCAAGTCAAGACACCAAATTTGTTGAAACCACAACGCACTACTAATCAATGATCCAATTTTATATACAACCTTATGGTAATAGTATATATAAAGAGATATATATATATATATATGGAGAGTATAGATATAAATAGATGGGTATATACATATATATATATATAAGATAGTTATGAAGTAAGATATATATATATAAGAGAGAAAGAGAGAGTAGAGAGAGAGAGAGAGAGAGAGAGAGAGAGAGAGAGAGAGAGAGAGAGAGAGAGAGAGAGAGAGAATGCGTTGCTGTTTCTAAAGGTTTGCTAAGTTTTAATAATTTT
>JABUQX010127783.1:15000-17500 GCA_015478945.1 Trachelipus rathkii | reverse complement strand
TAAATTATGTATTATATCTTATATTATTTTATATAATGTATATATTATTTTTCGTATTATATAGAAATTTTTTTTTTGGGTGTTACTCTGTTATTATATATATTATTATGCTACATACAGATATATATATATATATATATATATATATATATATATATATATATATATATATATATATATAAGAGTGTGTATGTGAATGTGAGTGTAGGTGTAGGTGTGTGCGTGCGTGTGTGTGTGTGTTTAGGCAATTTTTCCAAATTTTTTCATAATCTTTCAATCCTCTTTTAACTAAGCCCTATCCACTAATTAACACTAATATACTGAAATAAAAATCATAAGGATAATATATATATATATATATATATATATATATATATATATATATATATATATATATATATATATATATATATATATATATATATATATATATATGAGTGTGTGTGTGTGTAGGTGTAGGTGTGTGCGTGCGTGTGTTTAGGCAATTTTTTCCAAATTTTTCCATACTCTTTCAACTCTCTTTACTAAGCCCTATGCACTAATTAATAGCACTAATATGCTGTAATATAAATTATAAGGGTACATGATAGAAGTTGAGGGAGCAAAAGACCCATTCTCCCATCAAAGAAGTTTCTTAAACAAATGAGACATAGTTCTCATACATAAAGACATAAATAAAACCGTTCAAATTCCGCTCACGAGGCTTTTGAAATTTTGCTAAATAAATAAATAAAAAATGTTAAATAAAATTGATGCTTTGCCTTGAATTAGGGAACGTTCTCCTTCAACCTGCAGACCTGCAAGAAAGGTTTGAAGAATAAGCAAAAGAAAAGAAGAAAGTAACCCAATCCGGGGTTCAAATAGTGGAGAAATGAATCCCTTCTTATCTGAATACTAGGAAGCAACATCCTAGAGACATCTTCTCTAAGAATCTCTAAGAATAGGGTAATGCCCTAGAGGTACAGCTAACTTTAATATAAAAAAAAAAAAAAAAAAAAAACCTAACCTAACATAACCTAACCTAACCTAACAAATTTAATAAAGAAGCTTCTTCGAAAGTCCAATACACAAACGTTATAACTGTTTTGAGCTTCAATTCAATAAGCTTTGCATACTAAACACTTGCTTTCTATTTTATCATGAGATACAAACAAACACTTTGGGTAAACATTTAAATCCGCCTAACGGGTTTTTATTGATTTTAAATTTAAAGAAGGAAGCAAAGATTCTTTTCTCCTTCTCAAATGATTGACCAATCGAAACATTTATAACATTTTGTTTTTCATCTCAAATCTAATTAAAATAAACAACAACACGAACCTCTAAATAAACACTCAACCAAAGAATAAATATATATATATATATATATATATATATATATATATATATATATATATATATATATATATATATATATATATATATATATATATATATATATATATATATATATATGTATTACGGGCGTAGGCAGGATCTCATTGGGGGGGGTAAGGTTGAGTGATATATATATATATTTATATTAATCCATGATAGTGTTATATATATATATTTATATATATATATATTATATATATATATATATATATATATATATATATATCAACGGATACGCCTTTCGAGATTGATTTAACAGCTTTGGCAGCCGCCAAATGCTATCGACATACTGAAAGTTCTAGCGGAGAATAATGTCAGAAGAATCCAGCTGTATAAAAGCACAAAGCTAGTTGACTTTAAGCCAATATGAAAACGAAAACACATTAAAACTTTAGAAAAAATAATATAATACGTTAGTAATTAGTAATTACTACTTCATTATCTATCGATTGATGTATTTTTTTCAGTTTTTCTACTACTAAACCCTTAAAAACGTCGTCTGACAAACAATATAATTTTTATATTTTTTTTTTCCCTGCCTACGCCCATATATATATATATATATATATATATATATATATATATATGGATATATATATAGGAAGAACATATATATATATATATATATATATATATATATATATATATATATATATATATATATATATATATATATATTCTTAGGTGTGTGCGACATTTATTTTAAGAGTGCAAAGAACGCATACGTTTCAAGAACACTCAAAAACAAAAGCCAAGTATCAGAAAAGCTCCTGTACAGAGTTCTTCAAAAAAAAAAAAAAAAGTTATTAAAATCTTACTTTAAAATATATATATATATATATATATATATTTAAATAGGTATATAATAAAAACTTCAAACTAATTTTAAGAAGATAAAGTTCTAAGAGAAACTACGACAGATAAATATTCCAATCCATTGATAAGAAAAGTAACATATCTCAAAATTAACAATATTTAACTAGGACTATTTTAAAATTCATTTTCCTACAAACGTTTAATCCGAACTACCGATACTTCTGCTCCCTAGCGGTAAGTAGGCAGAACTATATACAATTGTATCGCTTAGTAAAAAAATTTGGGATAAATTATATTTGTTTAACTC
>JABUQX010127783.1:0-7500 GCA_015478945.1 Trachelipus rathkii | reverse complement strand
ATATATATACCACGTCATATATATACCTATCACTATATATATATATACATATATACTATATATACATACTATATATATATTATAATCAGTATTAATATATATATATATATACCATACTAATATATCTATCATATATATAACATATATAAATATATATACTATATATATATTACAATCATTATTATATACTATATATATATATACTTAAGAAACAATTGAAAATAAGCATGAGTCTGTAGCTTTTCAACTAGAATACCCATCGTCATCATTTCATCATTTTCTTATGTTTGCTTTTCCAATATTAATCCATCCACCCACTAAAGGTGTTCCCCTTTCACAACCACAACCATATTTACATCACACACACACACACTACTATATTATAATATATTATATATAATATATATAATACTTAGAATATATATCCTTATATACATATATATTATTATATATATATATATAATTATATATATATATATTATAATACCTAAAATATCTTTATCTTCATATATCTCGCCCTAGGATTATTTTAGTACAACTAAATTGTAAAATATATATATCAATAATATATATATATATACTATAATATATATAATATTACCTATATAAAATATATATTCTTAACGTAACCACAAGAAAAGAGAGTAAAAAAATCGTGTCTGTCAATAAAACTCGTTTCAAAAAGATAAAAATGGATATCCACAGGTTTTCTTGCAAGATTGTATTTTTAAACTAAACATACCTTTTAATAAAAAATAATCAATCAATAATAATAATTTAATAATCAATAATTAATAATACATCATATAATATAATAAATAATTAATAATTACATAATCTGACAGAAAAATTAACAATACATCTGATCATAATAAACAACCTCATATCAATTTAAACAAGAATAAGAATTGTAGTGTTTGAATAATAATACATAATAATAATACAATAATAATAATCAATAATAATTAATATCATAACTTTACTTATCATTGGTAATAATAATCAATCAATAATAAGGATATTGATAAAGCCATCATTTTTTTTTAGGATTGCAGGGAGTAGAAGAAGAAGAAAGAAGAAGAAGCAAGAAGACAGCAAGAAGAAGAAGAAGAACAACAACAACAACAACAAACAACAAACAAACAACCAACAACCAACAAACAACAACAACAACAACAACAACAACAAACTGAGATGTACGTTTTGAAAGAGGAAGAAGAAGCAGGGAGAAGACGCGAATAAGATTAAGATTAACGATAAGAAGAAGACAGAAGAGGAAGGAAGAAGGAATAATAATAACTAATAGATTAATAATTAATAAATAATACATAATAATAATAATAATCAATACATAAATAATAATAAAATATAATTGTTAATACATAATAATAGTAATGATAATATTTGTTGAACTACGATATATCGCTTTTATATAATAATCGCAATCAATAATCAATAATAATAATAATATAATAATCACATATACATACATAATAATAATAATAATAATAATAATAAATAATAATAATACATAATAATCAATAATAGATATAATAATACAAAGATATAATAATATTCATTATTATTGATTATATTTATTTTATTCATTTATTATTTATTATTTATTCTATTCAATTATTATTATCTATTGATTCATTAATATTATTATTATCAAATTAATTATTACTTGTATTGTTTTAGAAAATAGCATATTAAAAAGTAATGCGATCCGCTTTTCACTCTTGAACCTATACAGTTCTTTTGGGCCACGCCCCAAGTCGATCACATCGTAAAGGTAGCGCCGTGAAGACTCTTTGCACACCGAGATCAGCAGGTTTGAACAATTAACTTAAACGCCCACCTTTGTTAGTCCGATTTTAGTTGGCGATTAAAAGGGCCTTCTTCCATTCCCAAACAAAGACTTAATCAGATTCTTTCGAAAGATGCAAAACTTCGACTTTCTAACTATAGTTTTCGTTTTTTGGAATCTGCTCTCTGCAACTCCTCCTCATGAATTAACCAATGTCTGTTTCCGCCAAGGTTTGCAGACAACTGATCGAGGTTGTTCAAGCACTAATCGAATCTCTGAAGCCAACCAAACGGTTAATCACTCAATATTTATCTCTTTGTAAGAGGCATAAAATCCAAACTTAATAATATCATTTTGACGCGTTTTTATAACTCCACCCAAAACCTCAATTACGGATCACCAGTCCTTCGCAACGGAAAAAATTCTCCACATTATGATAATCATCGATAATCGAGGACAAGCAGCAAGCCTTATGACAAATCTGGGACGTTAATAAAAACCCTTACATTTTATCTCTATTGAAATCACAAAACCAAAAACCTATTACTATATGGATATACCAGGGCAGTTCTCCCTTCCACCAAAATAACTATATTCTGAAACGAAATAAAGATGCTACCTGTTTATCAAAATAGATAATTAATAATACCCATAATAATAATAATACAATCAATAAATATAATTAATCAATTATAGATAAATTAAAAATAATAATACATCAATACATCAATAATAAGTCAATAATAATAAATTAAATAACTAATAATAATAATAATAATCAATTAATAATCATAAATTTAAATAATAATAATAATAATCAACAAAAATTATACACACATCATTAATTATATGTAAGAACTAACTAGAGAATAATACTTAATCAATAAATAATAATAATAATAATAAGTTAATAATAATAATAATAATAACATAATATATATAATCAATAATAATACTAATACATATTAATAAATAATCAATAAATAATAATACGATAAGTTAAAATAATAATAATTAATATAATAATAATCTATAATAATAATAAGTGAATCAATAATAATAATAATAACTAATAATAATAATAAAATAATAGACTAAGTTTTAAATAATAATATAATACATAATTAAGAATGACAATAATCTAAGACATTTAGATGAATAGATAAAAAATAACTAATAACATAATAATACATATATAATAATAATAATAATAATAATAATAATACATAATCAATACATAATAATAATAATAATAATAATAAATAATATAATAATTTACATGAGAATTCTTAACAAAATAAAATCCTTAAGATACCTAAATAAGAATACTTCCCAATTTTAAAGGTTTCACTTTCCCCAAATAACAAAACACAAAAGTTGATAACAAGAAGAAGAACAGAGAAAAGTATTAATTTAAAAACTGACGAAGAAAACACAACCACTTTAAACAACCTATATTTAATTAATAACAGTAATAGGAATCTTTTCTTGAAATACCATTAAGAATAAAACACAAAAAAAGTAATTAATATGAAATCGTGAGGAAACGATCTTGAAACACAAGAGATGAAGCGTCCTTGGCAATCAGGACAAACACCGATTACTAATTATCTCTCATTATTTATGATTCTTATTAGTACCTAGTATTTATTAATTATTACGCTCCATCCTAAAATTGAATGGAAAACCATTATGTCTCTCTATTCCGCGGCATTTATTTGTCTTGTTTAAAAAACGGTAATTAATATCAGTGCACACAGAAGAGGACCAAATACTCATAAATGTTGATTGATTTGACCAATAATCCTATTTATTAACTACATATATATAATATAATATAATACTTATATATATATTATATAATATTATATATTATCTATATAGATATATATAATATATATATATATATATACCTATACTATATATAACATATAATACTATATATAATATTAATTAATTAATTTGAAAACTAATAATAATAATTAATAATAATAATAGAACTAATATAATAATCAATAATAATAACTAATGAATAATAATAATAATAATTGATAATAATAATAATCAAATAATAATAATAAGTAATAATAATAAATAATAATCAATTAATAATAATAAGTAATCAATAATAATAATAATAATAATGAATAACTTATAATAATAATTAATCGAAATAAATAATAATATTAACTCATAATATAATAAAACACAATGATGCTAATTTGGCAAGTGTATACTTTATGGGTATTAAATACAACATGATATACTACTATGAAGGACCTGAAATCACCGGACGTCAAGTAACCGAAACACGTCACTGCAGTTACGTAAGCTAACATTCGTAATTATGTCCGAAACGAAACTACTAATACTTTCACAGATATAAAAAAAAAAAAAAATACTCTTTAAAACGATCACTGACACAATGTTCGTAAAAAGCGAAATAGACAAGAAAACACTGCCGACACGCCAAACACACACACATACAACATGAGAGCACTAACACAACCAAATTTCGGACATTCACATATCCAAAGGAAGCAGCGTCCAACATTGGAAGCAATGCTTGGTTTTCCGGTGCCGCCGAGGTGGCGCGGAAGGAGATGAGGAGAGGGAGGAGGAAGGAGAATGTGGAGGCCAGAGAATGTGGCGGAGCCGACCCAAACACAGAGTCATTACTAAACGACGGCTCCAGCCACTTGCATTTCAACATTTACAAATAAAATTTGCGGTCGGTCAAATATTTTACAAAATCATAATAATCAATAATAATAATAAGGTAATAATAATAATAATAATAATAATAATAATAATAATACATATTAATAATAAATAACTAATAATAATACTTTAATTTACGTCGTTTATTATGAATCTACTTGATTGCATTATTATTAATTATTCATATATATTCATTATTATTATCATTTATTATTCATTCATTACTATTATATATATCTATTATTCTATTAATTATTATTATTATTATTATTATATTATTATATAGTAGTTAGGTTCAGTAAGTAGCTAGTAGTCAGCTAGTCAAGTAGTAGTCAGTTTACATAACTTATTAAATTTACATGTTGTAACACAATTACATACATAATTTAATAATAAGGTTAATTAATCTAATTAATTAATGAGATAATAATAATAATCAGATAATAATAATAATCCTATAATACATAATAATATATAATAATAACTACATAAATAATAATAACGGCAATAATTAATCCCAACTATTATTTATTATTATTAATTATCTATTATTATTCATCTAATTATTCATTATTATTATTATTATTACTTATTTTTATCTATTATTTTATTATAACCATTATTATTATAATTATTATCTATAATTATTATTATTATTATTATTCATATTATTAATTATGACTCATTATTATCTATTATTATCTATTACCTTAACTTATTATTTTATTAATTATTATTTATTCATTACATTATTATTTGATTTATTATATTTATTGATATGTATACATTATTATTACTTATTCATTATTATTATTCATTATTTATTGAATATTAATCGCATTATTTATTTTCTATCTGATCTATTATTTATTCTATTATTATTAAATTCATTACTATTATATTATTATTATTCTTATTATTATTATTATATTATTATTATTATTATTATCTCTATCAAAAATATTCATTCATTATTTATATTTGGAACGCACGTGGATATACCCAGTGATTAACGTAACAAATTCATAAATTAAGGAATGTCCTCTTTCAATAGGGCCTTAATATAGTATAAACTATATATATATATATACTATATACTATATATATATAATATACTAATATATATATATATATATATATATATATATATATATGATATATATATTATATAATATAATAATATATACTATATGCGTGTTGGGGGTGTAGGTTTATGTATGACCTCTGCTGAAGAGCCAGTGGGTTACATAAATGTAAACAACCCAATTTGTGGAAAATTAAACTCTATTGCAAATCAAAGACTGACATATTCCGATACAAAGCGTTTGAAAGTGTCTATGTCGCTGAGGAAGTGACGTCAAAAAAGGAAGGAGGAGGGAAGCGAGAAGGAGAGACAGGAGAGCGTGTGTTCAGACACTTTACCAGGCTAGATATATTATAAAGAAATAATGAATACTAGTGACTAAGTCTTGTGCGTCAGACGGTGATGCATAGAAGAATAAGACTAAGTGAAAAGAGAGGTTACAAAATGATTAGAAAGTTTAGAAGAGGAGTGCCATTGGTGATAGCAATAATATATGGAGATTGATGTAATCAATTCGAAGGTCATAGAATGAATGAAGATAGTCATAGAAGAGCTCTACAAATGGAACCACTCCAGATAAAAGACGGGTACTCCATACAAGGGCGGACTATGACTCTCATATTCTTTAGCATGGCACAATTTGGTGGTGAAAAGAAGTTCTAAAGGACCCCTCTAAAAACCCGCCCCCCTTAAAAGCTAATTTAGTGAATAACAATGGCAATCTTCGAAGAAAGATCGAAGAAATGAAGATATGACATAAAGATTTTAAAGATAGAGGATATGTGTTGAGTAAATTGATAAAAAAGAATTGCCTCAAAAATGCCTACAGTGGACGTAATCGATACAACAACCAGACAACAACAACAACAACACACAACAACAACAACAACAACAACAACAACAACAACAACACACAACGAACCGACGACGACGACGACGACGACGACGACGACCACCCACCACCACCACCACCCACCACCTTCTCTGATGCTACAACATCTCTACTACTACTACTACTACTCACTACTACTACTACTACGTGACTATCTACTACTACTACTACTACTACTACTACTACTACTACTATTAATTTTTTTAAAAAAAATTAAAAAGTTTATGTTAAAACATTACATATTATATTTATTATTAAATAACAATTTAATATTCGCAAAACTTCTGGGATGACGTTTTCGACCTTCGTCCTATGAGCCCACAGAATTTTATAGATTGTTAGTAAACTTATATTTCTTACTAAATTTAATATCTTCAGGTCTTTTATTGATGGTATTTATACGATCATTTAAACACAGTTATATAATCTTAATTCAAGTTAGTCTATTTTACTTCTTCCAATCAACACACTTATAATAGTAATAATATACTAACTAAAGGGATAGCATTATATTCCTAGGGAGGGGTCACAGTAATAATCAAAATAACTACATAATTATAATAATAATAATAACTAATACATAATAATAATAATAATAATAAATCAATAATATATAATAATAATAATAATAATCATAATTTTAATAAAAAAAATAAATAAGTCGTAAAATAATGCAATGCGTAAATTAATTAATTTAATCCTTATAAATCCTAAAAATGACAAAAACAATACCAAAAGAGCGTTAAAGGCGGAAACACAAAAAGTCCTCCCTCCATGCCATTCATCATCATCGGCTTGACGAATCTTCACTACGCACCTTCCACATATTGACTTCACACAGTACAAAGTTCCCAGTCCTTGTCAAGCAAGTACAATATATACGAATCATCTCTAAATAACGTAACTAACTAACTAACTAACTCTAACTAACTAACTAACTAACTACACTAACTAACTAACTAACTAACTAACACCTAACTCTATCTCTCTCTT
>JABUQX010127782.1:0-15086 GCA_015478945.1 Trachelipus rathkii | reverse complement strand
AATAAAGAGACAGTAAAAGCCACATGGCCTATCGAGACTGCCCCAGTCACACCACTACCCAAAACATGCTCATGCAAATCCACAAAGCACCCAAGGGTTGTCAATTTGTTTCCACCAATTAGGCTTAGTCCAAAACTAATGATATATAATATGATACCCAAAACCATCCACATTGCATTAATAACTTTAAGTTATGGTCACACATGCCACCTAACAATAACTGCTATAACTAAAAACCGCCAAATTGGCTTCGTCAATATATTATATTGATACCCAGAACCCATCATAAACGAATCTAACCCTTTCTTAAAAGTTGCAATCGAGTCACACTCAACAACCTCCTCTGGCAGACTATTCCAAAATTTAACAACCCTATTACTGAATTGCATGCCTTTCTTATATATCAAGATGGCATGCTTCTTCTTAATTTTCTTATTATTGCCCCCTGGTTACCTGTCCATGTTCTACTATAGAAAAATTTATTGGTCTCTATGTTATCAATAGAGAATATTTTGTAGACTTGTATCATGCCCCTCTGGAAATCGCCTTTCTACAGAAACATTCCTAACTCCTTCAGCCTCTCCTCCATGCTCTACCCTCAAACCCAGAAATCTCCTGTTCCTCTACGTTGCACTCTCTCTAGCATATCTAAGTCTTTCTGTAAATAAGGGGCCCAAACTTGTGCGCAATGACTCTATTACTGGCCTAACAAGCTATTATACAGTTTTACTTTTACTTCCTTGCTCTTGTAAACAACATTGCGATTATTATGCCCAGGCATCTTATTAGCTTTATTTCTAGTTTCCAAAACATTGATTAGCTACTTTCAAATTACTGCTTATAATCACACCTAAATCTTTTCTTGGTCCACAGACTCAAGCCACTCCCCATTCTTATCGTAGTTAAAACTTTATTTGAGTAACCTAGGTGAAGGAACCTTACACCTTTTACTATTAAAAATCATTTGCCACCTTATCTGCCCACCCAAGAAAGTTTATAAGATCATTTGAATCTTTATGCATCCTTCACTATTTCTTAACTGAGGTTGGCCACTTTAGTATCATTTGGCAAACTTAGAAACCTTGCCATTTTAAGTCCCTGGTCTAAATCATTTATATATATGAGGAACAATAGTGGCCCCAGCACTTAACCCTGTGGGACACCACCTTCACTATTTCCCAGATGATTTATTCCATTTAGTTGTACACACTGTTTTCTATTTCGCAACCACTGTCTTTAATCCAACCAATGTACCACTCCACTATACCACATTGCAATAAACTTTCTTCATCAGCCTTATGTGGGGAACCTATCAAAGCTTTAACTTAAAAGTCAAATATACAATATACAACTGGATCTCCTACGGTAATGCAGTCCAGTAATGTATTCCATAAATTCTAAAAGGTTGTCTGACATGACCTACCCTTTCTGAAAACATGCTGGAGTCATACAATACCTTGTTATTTCTTCTAAATATTCTCTATATGACCTTTCAGTAACTTTCCAGAACCATTACAACCAGAGATGTTAAAGTAACTGGCCTATAATTTCCAAAATCTTCCTTACTTCTTATAATAGGCACAACATATGCTGTCTTTCCAGTCATCTGTTACCTCACCAAATGTTATAGATCGCTTAAAATCAAATACAGTGCCTTGCAATGCTAAAACTACCCTCTTTCAGAATCTACCATATATACCATCAGGGGCCTGCAGCTTTACTTGAGTCAATATGATCTAATAAACGTTAATATCTTTTACATCAAATTAAATTCTGTAGTTATTATTTACATGCATACAAGAAATATTAGTCTCCAAACTATTTTCTAATCTCTCCTTTGTAAACTCTGGAGCATAATACGTAGAATGTTGAGCAGCAAAGTATCCATATCAGTAAATTCATCAATTTTAATGGACCATTTGTCCTATTCTTACATTAATTATGAATGCAAAAATCCTTTCAGTTTTTTATTACCTTTCATGCCTAAATATAATTCTGCCTCTCTCTTATTGCCTTATAAATTAGAACTGGTTAAGTTCAATATTCTATTATTTCCTATAATTTTCTAATCATCTCCCTTACATCCCTTGAATATTAAAAAAATCTGCCTTTTCATTAATTTTTCTCTCTTATCTCTCTATTCCACCAAACACGGTTTTCTTTTCGCCACCCTAATGGGTTTAATCTTTAAAACATACTGAACTGAATTATTCATTAAAATTTGGTTAAAATGTTCCCACATGATAAAACAGTTTTGGTCTTTAAACTCTCTTCCCAGTCATTTATACTAAGCATGTCTCGAAATTTGGTAAAATCGCCATTCGGAAATCTAACATCTTTTCCTTATTAACTTGCAATTTGGGCCAAGATATCCCACATTCATATTAAATCTAATTATATATGGGTCACTAAGTCCTAAATTCTTTTCACTCTACTCTAACTTCATCCACCATTACTTTCATCATTAGTTAATTAATATTAAGTCTAAGCATCGTATCTTGGGGGTTCTTGGACCATCTGGGTCAAAAAGTTATCTAGTATACAATTTAAGAATGCAGAACTACTATGGGCCATATTAGACAAGGATCCAATGAATGCCAGGAAATTAAAATCACCATTATGACTATACCTTTTTTCATTACTGTGGGGCATGCGTCTCAATTTCTTTCACAATTTCCGCATATAATTCTTGACTCTGGCCAGGAAGGTCTATAAAATGCCCTATTCTATATGATTTATTGTATGTATAAGGATATCTACCCCACACTGATTCAATATCATGATTAATTTTAAAGTCAGTCATTAGTACAGATGAATATTGCTTTAACATAAAAGCGCCACACCGCCACCCTTCTTTCCTTTATGCTGGTATAAATAAAGTGAATACCCGTCTATTTCATATTCCTGAAAGGAGTCTCTTAATTCTTCATTAACCCCATAGCCTCAGTTATGCAAAATACATGTCTAGATTCTATTTATGGTTACTAATTCAGCCACTCTTCTTATTTCTAAGGCTATGAGCATTTTGTGTAAAAAACATTTGATACTCGAAATGCTGTTATTTTATTGCTATCATCATTTTTTAAACCTGTAACAACATTAGCTTTTATTTATCTCCCCCACTATTACAGTTACCATTGCTATTATCGTATCCAGATTTAGCCCACCACCCCCAACTTTACCTAGTTTTTTGCAAACAAGTCTCCAAACTGGTACTGAAAAGCTCAAACACCTTTACGACTCAAGTGAAATCCATCTCTGCTGCAAGAAGATCTTTATCCAGAAATTCTCTCAACACAAATCCAAAAACCTATATTTTCTGAAAAAAAACATAATTTCCCAACCCTTTCATTTTTACACCTAAAGCCCTACTCCCCCATTCCTGACCTGCACCTACCTAGGTAAAATCCAGAAATCATGCCACCTTCTTCCACTAGCTTTCATCTTCTGAATCAATCTCCTATTAATCTGCTATTAATTCTTCTTGACCTTCTATGCCCTATATCATTTGTACCCACATGCACAATCACATCTGAATCAAAATTTGTAGAATCAATCTCTCTATCTATCCTATCCACGATATCACTCACTCTGGCACCTGGATAAGCATACTCTCAATCGTTTCTTCTTATTCTTTTGAAAAGTTCCTATCTAGGTATCGTACTCATAGAGTCTCCAATTAGCCAATATCAGTCTTTCCCTTAAGAAAACTCAACATTACCATTTGCACTCTCTGATCCCTCCCCATCTGGAAGACGTCGAAACCTGTTAACTTGCAGGTCAAGGCTGACTGACTTTCGAGATCCTCATCTTTAAATCATTATTTTCTATTTCTACAACTCTATATGCATCTGCAGACCTATTTTCATACTTTTCCTTATTCCCTCTCATCTTCCTGCCTTAGGTGAATCACTATTCCTGTCGACCCTATATCCCGCCTCCCTCCTTGACTCGACATCCTACTAACTTTTTTCCTAACACTTCCCTCTTTTCTCAACTCAAATACTTTTTCTTTCAATCCATTCACCATTTCACTCAGTCTTGGCAATCCCTTCCTTAACAACACATTCTCTGCATTCAAATCACAAGCAAGGCATCTATTCACATATTCACCTCTTACCAGTCCCACAGATATCACACAGAGCATACATACTTTAAATTATTATTAGCTTACTAACCTGTACCTATTATTTACCAACTACAGTTTAAATATCACTAAAGCTAAAAAAGAAATAACAACAATTTTAAAAAATTAACGTTTAAAAATTTAAACAATTTATTTAGCTTAGCCAGGCCAGGGATATATAAAAGTTATAAGTAGGCTTAACTGTAGTCTGTGACTGGAAAACCTAATTTAATTAAATATCACTAAATTAAAGTAACAATTACTAAAGACTGTATTAAATACAGAAAGTCTATTTAGAATCCAAATAAACCAGACACAGAAAACAGTAAATCTCTTACCTATGTTAGCTTAGGGTTTAGGCTAATAAATTTAAATTATCACAAAATAATATTTAATGACTGTAGTTATATACACAGCAGTAGTGTAATTAGAAACACAACACTAATTTGTTTACTAATTCACTTTCAAAATACACAAATTATATTAATAAAATTGGAGAGCAAAAGATTAACACAACCTCATCACTGGTCACTGGCCACAATAAATACAGAGGACCAATAAATTTTTCATAGTGAACATGGACAGATGACCAGGGGGCATAATAAGAAAATTATAATTGATAAATTATCTTGATATAAGAAAGCATGCATTCAGTAATAGGGTTGTTAAATTTTGGAATAGTCTGCCAGAGGAGGTTGTTGAGTGTGACTCGATTGTAACATTTAAGAAAGGGTTAGATTCGTTTATGGATGGGTTGGAATCATATAATATATTGACGAAGCCAAATGGCGGGTTTTTAGTTATAGGATGATATTGTTATAGTTAGATGGCATGTTGTGACCATAACTAAGTTCATTAATGCATGCGGATGGGGGTATCATATTTATATTATCATTAGTTTTGACTAAGCCAAATTGATGGATTTGTAGTTACAACATTGACAAGCCCTTAGGTGCCTTTATGTGGATTTGCAATGAGCATGTTGGGTAGTGGTTTGACTGGGACAGTCTCGATAGGCCCATGTGGCTTTTTACTGTCTCTATATTCTTAATGTCTTAATGTCTTAGGTTTTCAGGGACACCATGTAGTATTTTTGATATTTAGACAGATGAGTATCATATTCAATGATATTAAAACAAATTAAATGTATTTAAAATTTTCTAACATAGGTTTTTGGTTTCCCATGCAAAGTTCCCATTGTTTGGTAAATATAAAATTTGACTGGGACAGTCTTGATAGGGCCTTGCCTGTATGGCTTCTTTTTCCTCTATATTTCTTAATATGTTATGTTCTTAAAGACAATTTATTACCAAAATTGAAAAATTGATAAAATTCTTAAAAATTATAGTCTATGTGATGGCAGTCTCACAAATATGTGAACTATTTATTTATCATTCTATGGTTCGTCATTTGTTTTTTAACCTTTTGATTCTATTTTTTATGAAACTATTATTATTACCTTATTGATAATACAAAACTGGGTAATAGTTTAGCAGTTCATACGAGTTCATGTAAATAGTGTATTAAAACTATAAACATTTAATTTACCCAAATGGTATTAAAAAATTGTGAAATTTTTTTTACAAATTGGCTTAATTTTAATTTTATAGTTTTAATAAAAATTAAAAAAAATTTTTTTTAAATTTTAAAAAGCTAAAATTTTCAATTTTATAGGGATATCAGTTTTGATATTTTTTTATGATTTTTTATATATCGATTGCATTATTATTTTTTTGATATTCAATAGCCTATACTTAGGATTGTCAACAATTCAATTCTATAATCAAAATTTACGTATATGTATATTAAAAAAATAAGATAAAAATACTTTAATGTTACAATCATATATATATATATATATATATATATATATATATATATATATATATATATATATATATATATATATATATATTATATATATATATATATATATATATTATATATATATATATATATATATATATATATATATATATATATATATATATATATAGGTCAGTCTCCTAATTAGGTGACACCTATATCTCAAAAACTACGATAGGTACATAAAAACTGAATCCATTTCTGAAATTGGTGAACATTTTAATGCAGTAAAGTAAAGAAGAAATAAAATGAAGTCCAAAAAATAAATAAAAAAAATAAATAGTTTTTAATGTACTATAATTCTTGCATTTCCTCAAATTTCTCAGACATGAGTTTGCCAATATTCTTTTTTCAATGCTAATGTGAACACACACACACACACACACAAACTCTTTGATACATAGATGTTTTAGGGGTGAAATGAATTTTTTTTTTTTTTTTGTGACAGAATAACCTTTTTTTATTTTTTTTTTATTTTTTAATTTTTAATTTTTTTAATTTATATTTTGCTGCCAGGAGAAGTTCACTCATTGCCAGTCATAAAATGTTATTTTAACTAATTATTTAATGATGTAATTAATAATTATTAAAATATTTTTTAAGAACATAAGAACATAAGAAATATAGGGACAGTAAGAAGCCACATGGGCCTATCGAGACTGTCCCAGTCAACCCACTAACCAAACATGCTCTCCTGCAAATCCACAAAGCACCCTAGGGCTTGTCAAATTTCTGTAACCAAAATCCACCAATTTGGCTTAGTCAAAAAAAAAAAAAAAAAAAAAAAAAAAAAAAAAAAAAAAAAAAAAAATGAACATGTTACCCAAAACCATCCACATGCCTTAATAACTAAGTTTTGGTCACACATGACAGAAGCTATAACATTCTAACTTACTATAACTAGAAACAGCAATTTGCTTCGTCTAAATTATCATGTAGATACCCAACCCAATCCAATACCTATCCAACCCTTTCTTAAATGTTGCAATCGAGTCACACTCAACAACCTCCTGTGGCAAACCATTCCAAAATTTAACAACCCTATTGTGAATTGTATACTTTCTTATATCAAGATGGCATGCTTTCTTCTTAATTTTCTTGTTATGCCCCCTGGTCTCCCGTCCGTGCTCTACTATAAAGAATTTATTGGTCTCCGTATTATCAATAGATGTAAAAATTTTGTAGACTTGTATCATGTCCCCTCTGAGAAATCGCCTTTCTACAGAAAACATTCCTAACTCCTTCAGCCTCTCCTCGTAGCTCTTACCCTCAAACCCAGAAATCATCATTGTTGCTCTACGTTGCACTCTTCTCTAGCATATCTAAGTCTCTTTAAGTAAGGGGCCCCAAACTTGTGCACAATACTCTATTATTGGCCTAACATAGCTTATTATATAGTTTTCTTATTACTTCCTTGCTCTTGTAAACAACATTGCGATTATTATGCCCCAGCATCTTATTAGCTTTATTTCTAGCTTCCAACATTGATTAGCTACTTTTCAAATTACTGCTTATAAATCACACCTACATCTTTTTCTTGGTCCACAGCTCAAGCCAATCCCCATCATATTGTAGTTAAACTTTTTATTTGAGTAACCTAGGTGAAGGAACCTTACACTTTTTACTTTATTTTAAAATTTCATTTGCCACTTATCTGCCCACCCAAGAAGTTTATCAGATCATTTTGAATCTTTTAACATAAAGCACCACTTCCTAACGGAGGTGGCCACTTTGGTATCATCAGCAAACTTAGAAACCTTGCATTAAGTCCCTGGTCTAAATCATTTATTATATGAGGAACAATAGTGCCCCAGCACTGAACCCTGTTGGACACCACTCTTCACCATTTCCCTTGATGACTTATTGCCATTTAGTTGTACACCACTGTTTTCTATTCCACAACACTCTATTAATCCAACTATGTACCCCACTCCACCTATACCACATTGCAAAATCTTCTTCATCAGCCTTATGTGGGGACCTTATCAAAAGCCTTTTGCTTAAAGTCTAAATTATATATAATATCAACTGGATATCCTCGGTCAATGCAGTCAATAATGTATTTCCATAAATTCTAAAAGGTTGTCTGACATGACCTTACCCTTTCTAAAACCGTGCTGGGAGTCATACAAATACCTTGTTATCTTCTAATTTTCTCTATATGACCTTTCAGAAACTTCCAAACCTTTTACAACCAGAGATGTTTAGGCTAACTGGCCTATAATTACCCAGATCTTCCTTACTAACCTTTCTTATAAATAGGCCACAACATAGCCGTTTTCCAGTCATCTTGGTACCTCACCAAATGTTATAGACGCTTAAAAAATCAAATACAGTGCTTTGCAATGCTGGTACTACCCTCTTCAAAATTCTACCATGATAATTACCATCAGGGCCTGCAGCTTTTACTTGGATCAATATGGTCTAGTAAATGTTTAATATCCTCTTTTACATCAATTCAAATTCTGTAAGGGTCTATTTGTTACAGGCATACAAGAACTATTAGTCTTCCAAACTATTATCTAATCTTTCCTCAGTAAACACTGAAGCAAAATAAGCATTGAAATAGTTGACCAACTCATTATCTGAACTAACTAAATTTCCATCAATTTTAATTGGACCATTGTCCTATTCTTACTTTTAAAATTTATAAAGCTAAAAAACTTCTTCAGGTCCTTATTACTATTCCTTGCCAAAATTATTTCTGCCTCTCTCTTTTGCCATTCTTATTGACTGGTTAGTTCGTTTCTATTTTTCCTATAATTTCTTAAATCATCCTTCCTATTACTACCTGAATATTTTAAAACATCTACGCTTTTCCTTGATTTTCTCTCTTATCTCTTTATTCCACCAAACAGGTTTTCTCTTCGCCACCCAATGGGGTTTATTTTTAAACATACTGACTGTTTAATATCATTAAAAACTGCTTAAAATGTCCCACATGATAAAACAGTTTTGGTCTTTAAAACTTTTTCATCCCCGTCAGTTATTACTAAGCAGGTCTCATAATTTGTGTAAAATCTGGCCAATTTCGGAAATCAGGATTTGTTCCTTATAGCTTGCAAATTTGGGCCAGATATCACATTCATATTAAATCTAATTAATATTATGGTCACTAAAGTCCTAAATTCTCCTCAAATCTTCTAACTTCTTCCACCATACTTTCATCATTAGTTAATATTAAGTCTAATAGTGCCTTATTGTGTCTTGTGGGTTCATGGACCACCTGGCTCAAAAAGTTATCTAGTTATACATATTATAAATACTGAATTACTCTGACCCATATTAGACAAGGAAATCCTATTGAATGCCAGGAAAATTAAAATCACCCATTATGACTATACCTTTTTCTTTACTGTGGCATGCTTTCTTAATTTCTTTTACAATTTCTGAGTCTAATTCTTGACTCCGGCCAGGAGGTCTATAAAATGCCCCTATTCTATATGATTTATTAAAAATAAGGATATCTACCCATACTGATTCAATATCATGATTAGTTTTAAAGTCAGTCATTAATACTGATTGAATATTGCTTTTAATAAAAAGCGCCACACCCCACCTTCCTTTCCTCTACGCTGCGTATACAATAAGTTTTGAGATATCCGTCGATTCATATATCCTGAATGGAGTCTCATATAATTCTTCATAAACCCATGCCTCAGTTATGCAAATAGTGTCAAGATTCTCATTTATGGTAAAACTAATCAGCTAAGCTTTTTTATTTCTAAGGCTATGAGCATTTTGTGTAAAAGCATTTGATAATCGAAATGCTGTTATTTTTATTGCTAAAAAATCATTATTTGAACCTGTACCAACACTAGTTTATTTATATCACCACTATTACAGTTTACCATTGCTATTATTTTGTATCCAGATTTAGCCCATCACCCCAACTTTACCTAGTTTTTTGCTAAACAAGGTGAGGCTGAATGAGCTTTGAAAAGCCCAACACCTTTACGACCCAAGTGAACTCCATCTGCTGCCAAAAAAAGGTCTTTATCCAGAAATTCTCTCCACAAATCCAAAATCTAATATTTTCTGAAAAACATAATTTTCTAACCCTTTCTTTACACCTAAAGCCCTACCTCCCCCATTCCTGACCTGCACCTAAACTTGGGTAAAATCCCAGAAATCATGCCACTTTCTTCCACTAGCTTTCATCTTCTGAATCCATCTCCTATAATCTGCTATAATTCTTTCTGACCTTTCTATGCCTATATCATTTGTAACCACATGCACAATCACATTTGAATCAACATTTGTTGAATCAATCTCTCTATCCATCCTATCCACGATATCACTTCCTCTGGCACCTGGATAACATACTCTCAATTGTTTCTTTTATTCTTATTTTGGAAATCCTATCTAGGTATCTTATCATAGAGTCTCCAATTAGCATTGTATCCGTCTTCCCTTAAAAAAACTCAACATTACCATTGGCACTCTCTGATCCCTCCCCCATCTGTGGAAGACAGTCGAACCTGTAACTGCAGGTCACAGGCTGGACTGACTTTCGAGATCCTCATCTTTAAATTATTATTCTAGTTCCTACAACTCTATATTTATTCTGCAGACCTATTTTCAACTACTTTATCCCTTTCCCCCTCATCTTCCTGCCTAGGGGAATCACTATTCCTGTCTACCCCTATATGCCCGCTCCCTCCCGCCTCGACATTCCCTACTAACCTTTTTCTTGACACTCCCTCCTTTCTCAACTCATATACTTTTTCTTTCAATTCATTCATATTTTCACTCAGTTTGCAATCTCCTTCCTTAGCAACACATTCTCTGCATTCACAACACAAGCAGGGCAGCTATTCACATATTCACCCCTCACAGTCCCACAGTTATCACAAAGAGCATACATACTTTAAATTATTATCAACTTTAATACCTTGTACCTTCAATTTACCAACTAGTTTAAGTATCGCTAAAGCCTAAAAAGAAATAAACTAATGTCTTTAAAACAAGTTAAAAAATTTGAACAAGCTTATATCAAGCTTAGCCTAGGCCAGGGATATATAGATATATAAATTTTTTTTTTTTTTTTTTTTTTTTTTTTTTTTTTTTTTTTTTTTTTTTAGGTAGGCCTAAAACATAAAAATGGAATAAACACTGAAGTATGGCTTACCCTAGGGGATTATAACTATCCCTCCGAAAGGGTGTTGATAAGAGTCTTGGGGACGGTTCTGATTACTCTGAATCTGATAAGTGAAAAAAAAGAGTAGGTAATAAGCCACAACATACAACAATGGAGCAATCACACATATCTAGAAAAAGAGGAAGCTATAATCCACATAAACATATAAATCTTACTTCTTCAAGTATGTGGTATCCTTTTGTCGGCAAAGGATGCACGTTGGTGAAGTGTAGTGGCCAGTAAAGTGGGCCATACACTAGAAAATATATTATAATTTGCTGAAAGTACCTACGATATACTTTATATAATGCCTAAAGAAAGATTTGATTAAAAGTATGGGGAAAAGAAACTGGTTAGGATTACAAGTGCATATATAAATATAAATAAATTGATTACAAGTGCATATATAAATAAAAATAAATTGATAATACACCAAAAATATATTAGAGGTGTACTGCTTTTATATATATTAGGGTGGAGTTGGAGCCACTGCGACAGCAACCCCAACAACGTAAGTCAAAAACAAAGCCCAGCTTTACCTCCCCCTTATACCTTTTATTGAGAACACGTCACAGTCAAAATCCACCCTAGTAGAGCTTCACGGGCCTGCGACGGACCCTCACTATGTCATTTTGTAATGTAGGGTTCATACCTTGACTCAGGTGGACCACAACCATACTTTCCTCACCAAAACCCGCTATTCACTCCTATTGTGCACCTTTCTTCTTGCTTCTGCCAAACTCATTTCTCTCCTCCAAGCATTCCTTTACTGACTCAGTTCACATTTTCTTCTGTTAACAAGCTTGTCGATTCCCAGCACACTACATTCACCACTTTACATCCGCTTAACCAATCGAGTATCATCCATCCTTTCGACTTGACCAAACCATCTCGACATACTTTCATTTATTCTCTCATTTACCCCTTCCTCATTTTATCAGTTCTTCTCACACCTAACAAGCCCATAAGATTGTCTATCTGAACACATACTTTATTATTATTATTATTATTATTATTATTATTATTATTATTATTATTATTATTATTATTATTATCATTATTATTATTATTATTAATATTTATTAATATTATTATTATTATTATTATTATTATTATTATTATTATTATTATTATTATAGTTGTTGGGCGGAGGATGCTCGTGGCGCCAAACTTCGGAATGTCAAACCCGTCCTTGGCCGGTGGTCTTCATCTTGTAGGATGAGTCGCCTCCTGGAGGTTGTCCTGGCTCGATTGCGTCCTGGTCATACAAATCTCACCCATGAATTTCTTATGTCGCGGGGTGTTCCCCCGTCCTGCCCATTTTGCTCCTCAGTTGTCCTCTCACTTGTCGTTGATCATTTGTTAGATTGCGTTGCCATGTCGACCCTTCGAAGCAAGTTCTTTCCTGACGTGCTAACTATCCCTCTTCAGCATCGCCTTCAGCACATCTTATCCGAATCATCTCATTTTCGTAGTGATCGCATTTTTACCTTCCTCTTGGAACTGAACATCTTGTACAAGATCTAACCATCTCAGCCTTGTTCCTCTTTCGTTTTGTTAGGGATTTCCCCTGTCGTTAGTTTGCTAACACGGTCTAGCCGCATTCTTGTGTGCTGTGGAGATCCCTGTACATCCACTCCAAAAAAAAATTATTATTATAGTTATTGCAATGTGGTATTTAAAGAGTGGTTGTGGAATAGGAAACAGGGTGTACAACTAAATAGCAATAAGTCATCATGGGAAATAATAGAGAATGTTGCCCCACATGGTTCATTGCTGGGGCCACTATTGTTCCTCTTATATATAAATGATTTTGAGCAGTAACTTAACTGTAAGATTTCTAAGTTTGCAGTTGATACCAAAGTGGCTACGTAAGTTTTGAATATTGAATGATGTATAAAGATTTTCTATGATCTTGTATAACTTCTTGAGTGAGCAGATAATTGGCAAATCAAAGTTTTAACTACGATAAGAATTTTCCTACTCATATATATATATATATATATATATAAACATATAAACTTTTCATGGTGAATGTAACATCAGTTTTTTTTTTATCTTTTTTTTTCATATGCTAGTATATGATACTAGCAATTAATTAAGATGTGAACGAGAAAAATATGAAATATGAAATATGAAATATGAAATATGAAACAATTAAAAATTAATTGACAAAGCAAGCCAAAACGTTGATTCTGCATGAGAAAGAAAACGGCTTTAGTGCTACTGAGTGAAATATTTCAAGTTGGCGTAAAAAAAATAATGTTTTCTTGGAAGTAAAATACGTTCCCGTATCTTATATAGATTCTATGTAGGCTATACATAACAAAACATATCATAGTTATAACACTGAATTACAGCGGCAATAAAACGTAACCTAACATATTGGATGGACGACGCAGTAAAACACAACCTAACCTATATTGATAGACGATGCAGTAAATTTCGAACTAACCTACATGAATCAATCATATTGTATTAATCTGTGAATCAACTTTTCTGTAACACTATTTCTCTTTTTTTCGAGTAAGATTTTTGGGCTTCCGAAAATATTTCGAGCGTATCTGTGGCTCGGGCGCTGCCAAACGTAAGATTTCTTAAAAAAAGATACGTTGCTAGTGAAAATAATGGTGACCTTTTTTATTTAGAAATTTTTTGATTCCTGTGTTATTCACAACTGAAATGTCTAGTTAAATATACTAAAAAAATAAAAAAAAACACATTTATCTGCACCATGAAACTTATAAGGACAAGGACACACACACACACACACACACACACACACAACATTATATATATAACTATATATACTATACTATATATATACATATATACTATATAATAACTATATATAAACTATATAATAATATATATATATATATATATAATATATACTATATATCGTAGACAATAGGATCATTTCCTTAGGTTGAGCATTTTGCTTCAAGCATGAAATAGAAATTTCTCTGTAGGTCCCGCGTTAGCAGCTTAAATTTATCGAAACAAGATGTGTGGAAGGCGTTTCTTGGAATAAAAGGAAGGTTCCACATATCCAAAGCTTCGGTATCGTGGGAAACCTACGCCCAATTTTCCCCAGGTTTCATAAAACTTGGCAATCGCAAAGCATGTGTCTGGTACTATTTTGGGCTACATTCTATGTATTTGATTTTTTAATTATTATTTTTTATTATTACTAATACTGTGTTATTAAACCACTCCTTCCAATTAACCGATATGATATTTCTTTAAGTCAATAAACATAACGTGTGGGATAATATAAATGATCTTCCCAATATACTACCTGCTATGATCAATAAAGTCGGTGGAACTCTTGATGGATTCAACAAATTGCAAGGAGAGAATTCTGCAATGCTATAGTCTGTGTCTCGCAAGTATAGTTAATAGTCCTGAGAATCGAGTAGCGATTCTATTATGGGGGTTACATGATAATCTTGGAACTTAGATAGTGAGCACAATACAAGTTCAATCAGTGGTCGAGTGAGAGTCGATACATGAACGGTAAATGCCGACATATAATTATTACAAAATGCGCTCAGTTGAATGTAATAATGTGTCCAAGGATAATCTAGATACGATAAAGGGACTGCTATTGTGATCTGAAAACATACGTTAGCAGAGTCCCTTCAGAATTGACCACGTGATGAGTCAGATGATATGTTGGCATTTTTCTGAGGACTTTTTTTAGATTCAGATCGGTAACTTTGCGTAGTTGTGTGAGAATGTTGAGTCTAGCGATTCATTCTCTCCTCTCTCTCTCCTCTCTCTCTCCTCTCCTGTGTGATGTGCCTCTATATATGTGTGTTTGTTGTGGTGTGTAGGATGAGTAGGTTGAGTGTGATTGTTTAAGCTTAGTAATATAATACAGATAATCGATACATCTAATCATCAATACATTCATTAATGAGGTTACCAAAAAAAAGTCAAGGCCCAAAA